>MU790235.1:21974-33944 GCA_026770625.1 Nicotiana glauca
TCGAATTCGTGGAATTTTGGCTATTAAGGTTCAGGCAGTGTCATTGTTGTTAGATGATTAATTATGCAGTGCATGGTGCTAATTCAGCAAATGTATGCAGTCATGTTTTGGCACATCATGTCGTAGTTGATAAGGTGTTTATATATTGGAAATATGCCTAGCAGAGGATTTCGGATGTTGAAAACCTGGTTCTAAGGCCTACCTTCCTAAATAAAAGAGGATATCTTCAGAATTGTTCAAGAAAGTGTACTCAACTGGGTTGTGATATCACGGGAAGGTGCACGAGGTATTAAACAGTTATTTCAGATAACTCCAGAGCAGTTCTTAGCACGTTCGAGGACGAACGTATGTTTAAGTGGGAGAGAATGTAACAATCCGACCGGTCATTTTGAGCTCTAGCGCGTCGTTCAACAGTTTGAGGCCATGAGCAGCTTCACTTAAAGTATTATGACTTGTACACATGGTTGGAATTGAATTCCGAGAAATTCAAAATTGATTTGGAGAAAGAATTCTCATTTCGGAAGCTTTAAGTTGAAAGAATTGACTAAGATTGAATTTTTGAGTGAACAACGTCGGAATCGAGATTCGAAGGTTCCAGCAGGTTCGTATGATGATTTCGGACTTGGGCATATGTCCGGATCAAGTTTTAGAAGACCCTGGAACATTTCGATACCTATTGTGGAAGTTGGCATTTTTTAAAGAATTTTATAAGTTTGGGTTGAAGTGCATATCAGTGTTATTGATGTCTATTTGGGATTCCGAGTCTGGGAATAGCTTCGTATGGTGATTCTGGTGTTGGTAGCACGAAAGGAATTGAATTGGGAGGTCCGTGGGTCATTTTGGAGTCATTTGGCTAAAGTTAGAAATTTGAAGGTTTTTGAGAAATTTGACCGAGATTTGACTTTTTTATATCGGGGTTGGATTACGATTCCGGAAGTTAGAGTAGGTCCGTAATATCGAATGTGACTTTTGTGCAAAATTTGAAGTCATTTCGAAATGATTTTGGTAAGATTTGAGACACTTAGTCTCTCTTAAGTAAGCTTAAGTTGGAAAAGTCAAGCGGATATTGACTTATGTGTTAGAGGACTTGGATGTGAGTTCTAATGGTTTGGTTAGCTTCAGGGTGTGATTTATGATTTAAGAGCTTGATCGGAAGGAGTTTAGGAGGTTCGTAGTAGATTTATGCTTGAATTGGCGAAATTGATATTTTTAGGGTTTTCCGGTTGATAGGTGAGATTTTGATATAAGGGTCGGAATGGAATTCCGAGAGTTGCAGTAGTTCCGTTGTGTCATTTGGGATGTGTGTGCAAAATTTCATGTCATTCGGATGTGGTTTGGTTGGGTTTTTTATCAAAAGAGTAATTGAGAAGATTTTGAAATTCTTAGGCTTGAATTCGATGAGAATTTGGTGTTGTGATGTTGCTTTGAGCGTTCCGAAGTTTGGAACAAGTTTGAATAATGTTATGGGATATTTTGGCATATTGGGTTGAGGTCCTAGTGGCGTCGGGTGAGTTTTGGGTGGTTAAACGAACTATTTCATCTTTGGAAAAGTTGCAGATTTTCTTTAGCTTCAGTTGTGCACCAGAAAATTTCTGGTGCGAGAAGTCCAGTTTGGAAGCTCATATTTTGCAATATATAATGAATTAGAAAAATTACAAAACATTAAAGTTGTATTCCTTTCATTCTAGTTTCCAGAAAATTAAACCATTCATTATTTGAATATTCTATGAGAAAGTTATGATAGATCGAAGATGGCTGGTGGAGCAATTTCGGCAGAATTTTCTAATGCACTTTAGAAGCTCATATCTCGGAATATATAAATAGTTATATGATGTACAACCTATCAAATGAAAGCTCTTCGATTCTAGTTTCTAAATCTTCAAACTGTTTGTCATTTGAATATTTCCACAAGGGGTTATGGGCATTTTAATAGAAGGTGTACAACAAGGGAAAATGGTAAGAGGATGTACAACCTGCACAGCGCAAGGTACAACTCGATGAAGCCTGCATAGATTGCTTTAAACACGAGTTTTAGCCCATTTCTTTCATTCCTTTCATTTGACTTGGACGATTTGGGAGAGCTCAAGGAGGGATTTTCACCAAGCAACACTAGGTAAGTGATTTCTTCCAATTTTTGAGTTAAATATGTGATCTTACATGGATTTAGACATGTAAATTAGTAGGAAAAGGTGGAGTTAGGGCTTGAGATTATGAGACCTTCTATGGATGATTTGAGGGGTCAAACGAACTCTGATTTTCGAGTTCTTTATATGTACGGACTCGTGAGATAATAAAGAATATTTTGGTATAAAATTTGTCAAATTTCGAGAAGTGGGCCTGGGGCTCGGGTTTTGGTAATTTCGGGATTTGTGCCTGTTATTGATTGTTTTCACTTGGGCTTTGTTCCCTTAGCATATTGTGATGTATTCGTTCTGGTTTTGGATAGATTTGATGCGCGTGGATGCCGATTTGAGGGGCAAAGGCATTGCGAGCTAGAGATTTTGCCGGTTCGAGGTGAGTAATGATTGTAAATGATATTCTGAGGGTTTGAAATCCCGGATTACACATGGTAGTACTATATTGCGGTGAGACACGCATGATGATGAGCGTGGGGTCGTTTACTGCTGGGGATTGTGACTTGGTCTGTCCCGATTGATGATTTTACTGCATATTTGACTAAAACTTATCTGTTATCATCATGATTTGGACTGATTGTCATATTTGGGCTTCATGCCAGTATTTGAACCCTCCGGGGATTTTTATCACTATTTCCTTACTGTTTTGACTTATTACTTGAACTCAGTCATGTTGTTTTCCACAGTTTTAAAACTCAGCCATATTTACTCTATTTTGATACTTTAAATGATATTTTGGGCTGAGCATCATGTTTTACTATTGCCCGAGTTGCATGAGAGTTTTTCTGACTGAGTGAGGCCGAGGGCATGTGTTGTGAGGATACTATGGGATCGGGCTGTGCGCCGCAATAGTGTTATACTGATACTGATATGTGGCCAAGAGCCTAGAATTGATGCCACGAGATGGCTCGATATTGCGCTTGGGCCGTAAGGCGCCCCTCCCGGAGTCTGCACACCCCCAGTGTGCGTTGTCGATAAGATATATGGATCAAGATGCACGCCGCAGCGATATATGGATCAGGCTGCACGCCGCAACGATATATGGATCAGGCTGCATGTCGCAGCAGTGCTGGTACTGTGCTATGTGTTTACTTTGTTTCATTTGTCTGCAATTATCTATTGTTTGTGCCACTTCATGTGATGTCTACCTGATTGTCTGGCATTATCTGTTAATTGAGCGTTGTACCCGAGGGGCGGATTTCTGTGCTTATCTGCACTATTTGTTTTACATTCATTTGCGTAACCATTGAAAAAGTCATTTTCAAAAGAGGTTTAAACTGAGCTAAGATTTTTCTCTAAAGATTTCATAGCTTCGCTGTTTTTTTCTCAAAGGGTTTTACACTGCTCTATACAGCATGATTGTCTGTTTTACGTGATTTCTTACTGCTCAGTTATTATTTACCTTTATTACTCACTGAGATGGAGTACTCACTTTACTCCCTGCACCTCGTGTGCTGATGCAGGATTTTGTTCACCCAGTAGCGGGTTTTGAGCTGATCAGAGGCTAAGTTACGGAGTTTAGCGAGGTAACTGCCAGCGTTCGCAACGCCGCATTTCTTCCTTTTATTTATCAGTCCTATTTTGTATATTTCAGGCCCTGTAGTTATATTTATACTCTAATAGATGCTCGTGGCTTGTGACACCCCGGTGTTGGGCTGTATTCCGCACTTTATAAAGAAATCTTTTGTATATATTGTGGTTATTTAATCATGCTAAAATTGTTTATTAATATTAACTATTCTGAAACATCGAAATGGGTTGGTTGGATGGCCTTGTCTTCACGAGAGGCGCCATCACGACTGGATCGGGGTTTGGGGTCGTGACATGTTTCCAAGAAAATTTGTCCCTAATTGACCCTAGAAAGAGGAACTGTATAGAAGCTATGGTTGTCTGTACTGTCTGAGAGCTCAATTTGTACAATTTCATATAGTCTGAGGTGCGCCATGCCAAATAAAAAGCTCAAAATGCATGGCCCTCGCGTAAGTAATTTTAAATCTTTAGAATTCGAGGCGTGCCACCCAGTAGAATTTCCATGGCCCTCGCAAAGTTGCAAATGCGTAGTTGCCTTAGGCGCGTCCTTTTAATAATTGAACTCCCTAAACTCGGGTGCGCATTTATGTGACCCAAATCTAAATCTTACAATGTTAGATAAAATTTATTATGGACTGCGGGTGCATTTATGTGACGTGGTTCGAAACATATTTTAAATGATGTTGCAATCTTTCTTTAATTAATTAAATAAAAGCGATTTAAAGTTAAAATTGCACATAGGTTCAAAATGTAATAAAATCGGATAATATGCCAATAATAACAGTTGAGCGACCATGCTAGAACCACGGAACTCGAAAATTCCTAGCACCTTCTCCCGGGTTAACATAATTCCTTACTCAGATTTCTGGTTCGCAGATTTTAAAACAGAGTCAATCTTTTCCTTGGTTCGGGATTTGAACCGGTGACTTGGGACACCATAAATATCTCAAATGGCGACTCTGAATTCTTTAAATAAATAAATCCCGCTTCGATTGTCCTTTAATTGAAAAAACTCTATTAAATATCTTTCGAGGGTGTAGGAAAAAGGACGTGTGACAGCTCTGGCAACTCTACTAGGGATCGAACCCAGAATCTCTGGTTTTGCATATCAGAATTCAAGCTTGGAATAATTGTTGTATTTGGCTTTATTTATTATCTGATTTTATTACATGTTTGGGACTAATGTGCAAAATGTTGCTTTTTACCGCTTTGATATTATCTAAACTGTATATAAGCTGTTACGAAACCCTTCTCTTCCCATCTTCGGGGATGTGCTCGCTGGTCGAGACTCCCTATTTTGTTAGTGTCATACCTTGAAATAAGAAAGAGGCTCAGACAAGTTACTAAGCCGGATGGCCTTTTGGTTCCCGGTATGTAGCCCCTTCCTCAACTCGAGTTGTCTGCTCGGGTACACAGTCTAGAGCATATACCCTTAAACCTAGAATAACTCAGTCTCATGCCGAATCACTAGTAGGAACGCTTGTTTGCATCATGTGCATTTGACTTAGGGGACTCAACACAGGGATTGGGTCCGTCTAGGACAGGTGTACGCAAAATAACAGACCATCTTGATGCATCCTATGTGCTACTTGTTGCATTTATTCAAGGCTAAAAGGGTCATTTGGCGGACCAATGATAGCTAAGGGCAGACGAAAAAAACAAATGAAAAGGAAAAAAAAAAGAAAAAAGATGGTGAAGTATAAAAATGAAGCAAGTGGGGCCCAGTTATAATTTCTTTCACACTTTTTCAAGAAAAACAAAAAAATGAAAATGAAAAATCAAAAAAAGAGTTTACACTTTCCCTTTCATTTTTTTTTCAAAAAATCAATCAAAAAGAAAGAAAAAAAAGAGAAATAGAAAATCCAAAAAGATTTTACATGTTTCGTCATATTTCAAGAAAAAGTGGAAAAAAAAGTTTTCTTTGATTAGTTGTTTTTTAAAAAATTCTCGACCATATCCAATTTGCCCGAACTACGCATACCTGATTTTCGTCTTTCGGAGCGTGATACGTAGGCAACCCACATATGTTCCGGTCTTCCTAGTAAACTTAGGTTTTCGGCTTTGTGGGGTCTTAGCCAAATTTTGCACTTCTGGCCACCTTTTGGCCACATAAGTCATTTTGCAAAAATAATCGCAACTATGTCTTGCATGTGTCTAGTAGGGAATATTATTGTCTAACCTAGTGTTGGTTTAAGTTTTCTGATACAGGTGTGGATTTACTTATCGGAGTTTGAGCATGACAAATACCACAGGATCACTGCATTCAGGAGCTGCTCGAGAAGCCATTTTATATTTTGAGTCAATTGTTCAGTTTTACTTTCTAGTCCTATATGGTAGTATTCAGTCTTTTAGATAATGTTAGAGTTTGTAATAGTCTAATTAAGTTTGCCTAGTCTTTTGTTAGTGTATTTCTTATTTTGTATTTGGAAATGTGTTACAAGTCAATATCCAAAAAAAAATTGTGTTTTTATATTTTCGTTATAAGTTTTCTTTGGAATACTAATTCTAGAAATGAAAAAAAAATTCTTTTGAGGTTGTTTTTCCTTTAGCCAATTAATATCAAAATAAAAATTGCTTTTATATTTTCTTTAGTATATTAAGACTAAAAAAATTCAAAAAAAAAACAAAATTTTCTTTTAGTACCTTGTTAAAGGTTTTCTTTAAGGTATTAATCTCAAAAATCCAAAAAGATTTTCTTTTGATGTATTTCTTCGGGAAATTAGTTAAAAATAAAAAAAAAAGAGTTTCTTTATTTTCATTAGAACATTAGGATATTGTACATAGAAAAAAAATATAAGTTATTTTTGTTTATCATTAGAATTTCTTCTTTAGGCAATCAAAATTGAAATCCAAAAATATTTTGTTTTACCTTTTTCATTGCTTGTTTCGAAATCTTGCGTCATGATATCAAATGAAAATTCGAAATGTTTTGCTTTGGTTTATTGTTTGGACTTTATTTCAGAAAGAAAAAAAGAATCAAAAAATATTTTTCTGTCGTAGGATTTTTCCTTAATAATTTCCTATAGAGTGTTCGTTTCAAAAAGAGAAAAAATTATATATGCTTGTTAAGCTTGAGTTTTAGATTGGTTATAGAGCATTGAGTCTAGAAAATTCAAAAAAAAAATTATCCTATTTTCTCATCAGAGTAGTCATTAAGGTAAAAGAAAAAAGAAAAAAAAAGAAAGAAGAAAAAAAAAAGGGAATAAAAAGGCGAAATAATGGGATGTGAGAAGTGAGAGGAAAGAAAAGAGTGATAATTAGAAGGGAAAAAAGGAAGGAAAATGAGCAACCAAGTGCTAAAAAAGCAGAGAAAATAGAGGTTGAAATGAACAAATTGGGATGATGCCAACTGACCTTTGTACCTTCGAAGTCATTTTAGAACCGATGATTGTGGCTAGGTGCATTGCACGTAAAGTGAGATTATCTTATGTTAAATGCCCTAACGCTAACGTGATGGCTTCATTTTGTTATATTCATAGAAGAAGGGTGGTTGGTTTGTGATTTTTAAAGTTGTAACTTTTCTCTACAACACAAAGTCAAAAGTTACTGGCAAACAACAACATAACTGGGTTGGCTGATACTGGTGCTCGAAAGCAGTTGGTTGAACAGGACAATGGGTTGGTCGAAGAGGTAAAGATGTTAAGATAACATATGGCGGACATTTATCAGGCCTGGATGACTGGGAAGGCACCACTCCCACCACCACCTAGCTTCCTAGATGCTCCCCTTTATCTAAACTCTGGTCATGATACCGGATGATCGTCCATACTCTCCAGATACACCCGCTTATCACAGCTTTCCCAACCACCCTAGTTGCTCCATCATTCATCCTCCAACTATCTTTTCCCAAAAGTGCCCTCCTATCACTTCCACAATCCCCGACAATGAATACCCACTCAAAGCTCATGATGACCAATACTACCCCGTAGAGGTTGTCCACAAGGTTCCTGACTCATACAAGCAGAGCCCTCGGGACAAGCTTCATGCGGAACATGACAAAGTCATAGGAAGAAAAGGGCGAGATGGGATACCCAGTAGGTGCAAAGGCATAGAACAGCCCATAAGGAACAAGCAAGTAATGCGAGACTAGGGTAGCATGACTTACAAAGAACTGTCTGTGTCCCGTGACGTTCGCCTGCCCGCGGGGTTCAAAGTGCCAAAATTTAACTTGTATGATGGGTGTGGAGATCCGATAGCCCACCTGAGGGTATATTGCAGTGAAATGAGAAGCGTTGGAGAGAAAGATGACCTGTTGATGACATATTTTAGTAAGAGCCTGACTGGGGCAGCTTTGGGCCGGCTTACTCGGCAAGATGCCGGTAAATGGCCTACTTTGGGTGACATGGCTCAAGATTTTGTTCGGTACTTTCAATACAAATCAGGCGTTATCCCAGACCACTCCTCCCTATCTAAAATGGAGAAGAAGCCGGAGGAAAGCTTTAGGGAGTTCGGACTCAGATGGAGGGAGCAAGCTGCTCGAGTTAGCACCCTGATTGGTGAAGAAGAAATGGTTGAGCTTTTCCTACAAGCCCAAGGGCCCACCTACTTCAGTCATTTGATCCCGGCCTTGGGTAAGCCTTTTAATGATGTGTTAAAAATAGGGGAGCTAGTAGAAGAGGGAATCAAGTCAGGCAAAATCATAAGTTGTTCGAAAGACATTCAGAACATCCCAGTAAGTTTGGGTGGAAGAAAGGGAAACAGAAAAAAGGATCTGATGGCCTTTCCCGATCAACACTTCCAGCCTCGACATCGTCCCCGTGGATATCCTTGTGCACCAGATGATCCTCCCCAATGCTACTTCTCTCCAAAGAACTCCCAAAGTCATACATAACTTTCCTAGTACCTAGCTCCACAAAATGCCTGTCTACCCCTATGAGCCTACCGAAAACCCCCTGGATCAGGTTTCCGGCCCAATCAAGCATTTAAGAACGAGAGGTTACGAAAGAAGAAAACCTTCACTCCATTGGGAGAATCATATGCCAGTCTGTTCCAGATGCTAAGGAAATTGGACATGTTGAAGCCGACCCACATAAAAATGCCAAACCCTCTTCCAAAGAAGTTTGATTTTTCTCAAAGGTGCGCATATTCCTCAGATGCCCCGAGGCATGACATAGAAAAGTGTTGGAATCTGAAGAATGCGATTCAAAAGCTTACTGATGCAGGCGACATTATTGTACAAAATTCGGATACAGCAGACACCAGCCAAAGTCCATCGCCTGTGCATAATGAGGCGCATATGGTGGGTATGATTTATTTAGAAAAGGGATGTGAGAATTCTTCTGGGAGCCTCAGAGGTCCACATGCTACTAAGCTTTCAGCGCCAGCAGAGGTTGATCATAAGAACGAGTTGGCGAAAGGAACCCAAAAGCAATTTGTTAAGAACAATGTGATGAAGACTTGTGAAGTTCTTAGTGTTGTTAATGTAGAAGTCAGTGGCTAAGATGTTGAGTCTAAGGATTAGAAAGACGCTCTTTTCTTGGTTAGCTAGGGAGGAGTTTTGGTGGTTTAGTTTGTTGTCATTTCTGTTGTCCGGGTTATTTTAAGGTTATAATCCGGATATTGTCTTGTGACTCAAACCCTTCTATCCTTTTATTTTGTCTGATTTTCTTAGTCGTAGTAGCTCATTTAGTGCTGTATAGGTTTGTTCCGGGGTTGTAACCCCAGCTTAGTTTACTTATCTTGTTGTACGAACCGTTTCACCGTCTATCTAATACAATTTCCTATTTTCTATTATTTCTAGTCATTTTTTTTGGTTTAATTCTCTCCCCTTTGGGGAGCACATGGCGGGTATGATTTATTTTGAAAAGGGATGTGAGAATTCTTCTGGGAGCCTCATAGTTCCACATGCTACTAAGCTTTCAGAGCCAGCAGAGGTTGATCTTAAGAACGAGACGGCGAAAGGAACCCAAAAGCAATTTGTTAAGAACAATGTGATGAAGACTTGTGAAGTTCTTAGTATTGTTGATGCAGAAGTCAGTGGCTAAGATGTTGAGTCTGAGGATTGGAAAGACGCTCTTTTCTTGGTTAGCTAGGGAGGAGTTTTGGTGGTTTATTTTGTTGTCATTTCTGTTGTCCGGGTTATTTTAGGGTTGTAATCCGGATATTGTCTTGTGACTAAAACCCTTCTATCCTTTTATTTTGCCTGATTTGCTTAGTCGTAGTAGCTTGTTTAGTGCTGTCTAGGTTTGTTCTGGGGTTGTAATCCCAGTTTAGTTTGCTTATCTTGTTGTTCGAACCGTTTCACCGTCTATTTAATACAATTTGCTGTTTTCTGTTATTTCTAGTCATTTTCTTTTGTTTAATTCTCTCCCCTTTCATAGTTATTTTCATGCTGGTTCTAGTGACATGACATGCACACATAATTCTAGGTCTGATCCTAAAGGTTGGTTCAATCATTAAGCAATTTGGAAGATGATAGGGGCACTTGAGGGAAATAAGAGCAGATTTGAACATTTTTGAGATCATTTGAATCCCGAACCATGTGAAACTACGGTATATAAAACATAAAGAAACCTTATGGAAATGCATCATGCCGCATCGTGTTAAAGCTAAAGGCAAGTTTGCCCAAATTGACCGGGGCCGTTCGTGGTAAGGAGAGTGAGAGTGTTGTCCAATGGTGTTTTGTATTCAACAGATGTAGAAGGTGAATGTGAGGATATGGTTATCATGTCTGGTACAATCAGAAGATGTTACGAATGTTTTCCTTGGTTTGTTTAACTGTGTTGTTTGTACTTAGGCATGTTTTGGAGATTGGAATGACGAAGGCATTTTGTTCTGCTATCTAAACACTTTATCCTTTGTTACCCCCTTTGAGCCTTACTTATTTTCTTTCTTACCCTTCTTTCGGAATCAGTAGTAAAGATCCGAAATACAAGCGTAAAAGATAAGTAAAAACAAAGAGAAAAGAAAAAGAATGAAAAGAGAGAGAAGGAAAAAGGAAGGAGAAAAGGTAAAAGAAGAAGAAAATAAAAAGAGAAGAAAAAGAAAAGAAAAAAGAAAGTACAAAACAACAAAAAGAGAAAAGGAAGAAAGAAAAGAAAAGAAGAGAAAGTAGAAAAATGAAAAAAAAAGAAAAGAAAAGTCACAACAACAAAGTAATTTCTATGACATGAACTACGTTCGACCTGATTCCTTTTAAGGATACGTAGGCAGCCTCACGATTCGGTCCCATCAAAATAAAAATCCAAAAGACCCCAAGCAAAGAAACTGGGGTAGAAGTTTTGGTTGTTGTATGAAATCTGATTCTGAAAGTTGTGATTTTGAACCCATTTCGAGCCTTTGATACCTTTTTTTCTAACCCTATCCAAAAGTCCACGTTACGGTCCAAAGAAAGACCTTCTAATCAGTCTTCGAGAGATTCCAAGACGAGCAAGTAGAGGTGATTCATGTCAGGGCAACACTCTGGTCCAAGCAGAAAAAAATAATGAAAATGAGAGAGACTTATTGGTGAAAACCTTCACGGGCACCATAAGGCGACGAGAGCTGAGAGAAATCAAAAATGATAGTCTTATTGGTGAAAACCTTCACGGGGACCTTGAGGTGACTGTAAGTTGAGAGAAAGAATAAAAGGAGAGAGGCTTGATGGTGAAAGCCCTGCGGGCACTACAAATCGAATAAGGATTGAGAATCAGATAGGAAATCACCAGACGAAGATTGCGAAAGATGACTAACGACAGAGCATTGAAGCCCAGTTTCACGGTTTGGGGGTATAATAAAAGTTGAACATCAGATTTGCTTAACAGAATAGGTCGCAGGTGTATGTCATGGTCATTAGAGTTGGTATCCACATCTGATAGGTTTCTACTTTGTAGTTTTTTGTTAGGAATCATCTCTTTCCATTGTCCTCTACTATGTTCCTTTTTGTCTTGTTTACTTCCTCCTCCTAAGTCTGTTTGGTCAGAACAAGTGAGAAATGACCTCAAAATTTACCACCAGGTTTCCAATTGCACAAAACGGGATCTGGTTAACACATCAAAGCGTCATAAGTAAGGAAAGAACAACATGCACACTGAGTTGGTAACAATCAACATGCATTGGGATCCTTGTGAAATACAAAGGTTTGGTACATATCAATTCATGTGCAATAAGATGGAAGGTGCTTAGTGAACGGATCAGAGATATTTTCTGTGGTAGGATTGACAAAAGGTGATTGACCAGTGACAAGCAGGGTCTTCAAGTGGAAATCAAAGTTATCAGGGCGAGTGAAGGAACAATAGAACTCGAGGCCAAGGTTAATGATTTAAGTCAGGAAAGAACAGCAAGCACACTGAGTTGGTAACAATCAACATGCTTTAGGATTCGTATG
>MU790236.1:3935-19830 GCA_026770625.1 Nicotiana glauca
TGTTAAGGCAAGATGGCCTATTTCATGAATTCTTGTGATTAATATGTCTTGAACATTGTTGGTTAAGGTTTCCCAATATAACTGTGTAAGTAATTGGCAATAAATAAAATGTGATTGTGAAAGTGTTATGTGGTAAGAGTTGAGAAACAAATGATGGAAGGAAATCATAAATGATGCAATTGGAATAACTGTGGTAATAACATATTTGGCTTGTTGTGGATAAGTGATGGGGTGACTTAAATTGCATATGAGTAGTTGAAAATGATGGAAATGGTATTGATAACTACAGAAATTCTTGTGAATTGTTGTGGTTGCTCTTTGAGAATTATTGTTGTTGTTGTTGTTGTTGTGTTGTTTGTGAATTGTGACTTGTACGGTGGGATCGGGTTGTGCACCGCAACACGAAGTAATTAGATATGGGTTGTGGTGATAAGGGTGGCCGAGGTAATAAGGGTGGTTGAGGTAATAAGGGTGGAAAAGTGATCGAAATCACTGTTGAAATGAAATTATCAAAAAGATCGTGAAGTCATTGATGTGAAAATGTCGAAGGGGAAAAAAGGAGAGATTGTAAACTTGTTTGGCTTGATTGTACCTTCATGTGTATTTGATTGTTGATTTTATTACTGATCGTTACTTGTGTATGGTTTGAGTTTACTTAGGGTAAAGCTTGTTCATACATNACTTGTCATCGGCTAGTATTGGTTGAGTTCCTAGTATTCATAGAGGCTCCGTAGACACAATGTAGGTGGTGTATAAAAGTATTTTGGCTAGTAACTGTGCGGTTCAGAATCGTGGTCCACGTTGGTAAATGTTGTATATATTTTTGCAAGTACTTGGTATCAAATGTTGGAATTAATAAAAAGTAGAAATGAACTCTAGTTGTAAGTTTATGCTTAAGTCTTAAATTGATATTTCAAAAGAATAATGTATATTGGAATCACGGGGTAACGCGTGGGATAGGAAAGGCAATTCCAGGTCCGCTTGACTGGGGTCCTCCGGTTGAGCCCCAGTCCTGTCCCTCGGTTTTGGGGTGTGTCATTACAGTGGTTATTATGATTCTAATATTATGAGATTATAAATGAGCCGAGTACTGAGAGTGAGTACTGTGTAACGAGAGTTGAGTCACGAGTGACTGAGAGGCTACCCAAGTGGCCGTATTCTGAGTGATTCTTTGCCCGAGGGGCCTTGTTATGCTGTTTTCACTGTTTCACTCTTCCTTTAAAACTAAGCCTCTGTTGGAAAATACTGCTAAGTATATTATTTCAAGTTTTAAACTAAAAGTGTGGATCTGTTGATGAAAAACTAGCTTTAAACGGTAAAGTTGAGCTATAATCCTGTTGTTATTTTCTGTTATATGTTTTTAATTGCTCGTCAGTGCTTTCAGTCCTCTATTTACTTTAGTTACTTACTAACTTGGTGTACTCACGTTACTCCATGCACATTGTGTGCAGATCCAGGTGCCTGAGGGGTAGAGTGCGGGCTTTCTACTGATTTAGTGTTCGCCGGAGATTACGAGGTAGCTGCATGGCGTTCGCAACCCTATCTTCTCCTCTCTATCCAATTTATTTTTTGCATTTACTAGACTTGATGTACTAGATGTTCAGTTATGTATTAGCGGCTCTAGACTCGTGACACAAGAATGTTGGGGCTGTGTAGTATTTGCTATTTCGATTTTCCTCATATTTCTGTCATTATGATACTTATAAAGAATTCCACATTTAAAACTTTTGCTAGAAATGGCTTCATGTTAATAGCAAATGGGTTGTGTTTATGGTTTCTTCGGCTTGCCTAGTAATGTGATAGGCGCTATCACGACCGGTAGTTGGGGTCGTTACAAAAATAGTAAAGAATTTAGGTGGGGTCCAAAATTAGTTGTTCACCGCATGCCCCTCTTTTCTTGGAAACATGAAGAATTTTCAGGCAAAGAAACATGAATAAAGTGATTAATTTTTGACCTCGCCATTACTTAAAAAGAAAAATAAGATAAAAGGAAAAAATTTGTTCGAGCCTTGGTTTTAGGCAGCTTACATATCCTGGGTTGTAAAGGAATCATGTCACGTGTAGATCAAATAAAAGAAGAGTGATGGAGTATTTTTAAAGGGAGAGTCGAGTGAAGTTCTGTCAAGGTTTCGATCTGGGGTTCCTACTATTACATCAAAATGAATTTTTTTTACATACTCTTGAAATCTAAGAGTTACAAAATTCCTATCTAAATGCTATCTGGTGTCTTGTCTTGATTCTTAACTTGCTTCTCCCATTGACTTTAGACTGAAACTTTATGCTCTCGATGCAACAAACTATGAAATATTCTCTCAGGCTTGTTTCTTGATCAAATGATGGGAATATGGATCTTGACCATATGTCTCCGCATGCATTATGTCAAAGCTGGTAGCAGCTAGCACTGTGATCATATGTTCCACTTTCTCTGGCAAGATCTAGAATCTTATTTTTACATATCCAATCCGTGCAATTGCAGAAAAACCTACAAGCCATCATAAACAAATAAAACGAATAAAAATTTTCTACCCCAGTTTGTACTAGGAAATTTTTATGAGTTATTGAAAACACATTAAACTATCTTTGCTATTGCAGAATAAAAAGTTGAAAAAGATTTTTTTTTGAATAATAGGGGATGTTGTACCCAGTATTAAGAAGAAAGAAATAAACTAGGGAATTTAGTACCCTTTGTTGATGATAAGATGAGGCTCGTGGCACTCTAGGATGCTACTAGGGAATGCTGTATCCTATGTTGGCAGAAAAATGCAGCCAGGGAATGTAGTACCCTGTGTTGGCAATAAGGTGAGGCTTGTGGGACTTAGGATTCTACTAGGGAATATATTACCCTATGTTTGCAATAAAAATGAGGCTTGTGGAACTCTGTGATGCTACTAGGGAATATCGTACCCTTGGTAGAAAGTAACGCACCCAGGGGATGTAGTACCTTATGTTGGCAATAAGATGATGCTTGTGGCACTCTGAAATGCTACTAGGGAATGTTGTACCCTATGCTGGCAACAAAATGAGGCTCTTGGCGCTCTAAGATGCTACTAGGGAATGTCGTACCCGATATTGACAGAAAAATGTATCCAAGGAATGTAGTACCCTATGTTGGAAATAAGACGAGGCTCGTGGCACTCTAGGATGCTACTAGGGAAAGTTTTACCCTATGTTTGCAATAAGAAATGCAACCAGGGAATGTAGTACCCTGTGTTAGCAATAAAGTGAGGCTCTTGGCACTCTGGGATGCTACTAGGGAATGTCCTACCCTATGTTTACAATAAAATGAGGCTTGTGGCACTCTAAAATGCTACTAGGGAATGTCGTACTCTATGTTGGCAGAAAGTAATGTAGCCAGGGGATGCAGTACCCTGTGATGGAAATAAGGTGAGTCTCATGGAACTCGGGATGCTATTAGGGAATGTCGTACCCTATGTTAGCAATACGGTGAGGCTCGTGGCACTCTGAAATGCTACTAGGGGATGGCGTACCCTATGTTGGTAAAAAATAATGCAGCCAGTGGATGTAGTACCATGTGTTGAAGATAGGGCATTGATTCCCTATAATATGAAACTAAAAATAACATGATTACATGCATATTGGAAGGCAATCATGGATTTGAAAACTTCACTTGTTGGTGTTCGTCTTTCCACAAACTGTTTCCTAAAATTGTTATGTTCCTGTTTTGAACAAAGAAAGATTCGTTAGTTTTAAAATGGTGGTCGATTTGTTGCCTTGATTATTTCAATCTCTTGATATCGACTCATCTTCTTTAATGATTTCAACTGTAACTAATTATTTCTTGAATACCAACTGCATTTTTAACTCTGGAGAACCTCTAGCTTTTCCAAATTTTCCCATGACCGTACTTACCCTTTTCAAATTTTATGTTGCCTTTGTGGGAATTTCGCGTTTAACTTCTTTCTTCCAAATTATTCAATTTCAGAGCATTGGGAGACTTTTAGGTTTTCAAACTTTTCCAATGATTGTTAGTCACGTGGGGCTTAACCTTTCATCTTTATTTTTCCTTTGCTAGCACTTCAATTTGATTTTCTTCTTCCAAAGTTTTCAATTTCAAAGCATCGGCCAATCATGGTCATTCGGGGTCGAATTGAAGCCCTTGATGAGGCTGGGTTCTTTCTTGAACATTGGCTCGTGTCAAACAAAAGCCAAGTAAATCAATCTTGTCATCCTTTATTTGTCTTAGTTTCAAAACATAATTGTAACGACCCGACATGTCGTTTTGAGATTTTGCACTTTGATCGCCAGTTTTCGGGCATGACTTTCCCCGTGTTATGCATTATGATCGATGTAGATAGTTGGTTTTGCCTTTCAGGAAAATCGGAATAAATTTGAAATAATAGTCTTAATTGAAGGCTTTGAATTTGAAAGGGGTGACCAAGAGTTGAATTATTTTTATAAGAGCTCAGATCGGAATTTTTATGATTTGGCTATCTCTATAAGATTTATGACTTAGGAGCGCGATCGGAATGCATTTTGGAAGTATGCGGAAGGATTTGGCTTGAATTGGAAAGTTAGTATTTTGGCGAATTCCAGTTGATAGGTGAGATTTTGATCCGAGGGTCAGAATGGAATTTCGAGAGTTGCTGTAACTTTGTTAAGTGATTTGGGATGGGTGTGTAAAATTTCAGGTCATTCAGACGTGGTTTGGTCGGGTTTTTGATCGAATGCGTGTTTCGGAAGTTTTAGAAGAACTTAGGCTTGAATTAGATGTATTTGATGGTTTTGTTGTTGTTTGAGGTGTTTTGATAATTGGAACAAGTTTGGATGATATTTTGGGATGTGTTGGTGTTTTTGGTTGAGGTCCGGGGGGCCTCGGGGTGATTCTGGATGGCTAACGGAGAGTTTTGGACTTGGGAGATTTTGATTTGGCTGCTGCTTCTGGTATTTAAGCTTTTGTGGAAATGGGACCGTAGAAGTGGCATCGCAGGTGTGAAGAGAAGACTGCAGAAGCAGTTTTGGTTAGTGCAGCAGGCTCTGCAGATGCTGTGGTTTTTCCGCAGAAGTGAAACCGCATCTGCGAGTGAAGAACTGCAGAAGCGGAAGTTTTGGACGTTAGTGGAAGCCGCAAAAGTGACACGTGGTGCACAAAAGCAGGACCACAGAAGCAGAAAATTTTTCGCAGAAGTAAAAATGTGCTGGCCAGAAGGTTATAACTTCATTTCATCCGCAATTTTGGGTCGCTTTTCACCCATGGCTGCTTGTTTTTGGAGATTTTTGGAGGAGATGAATGAGGGATACAAGAGGAATCGACTTGAGGTAATAATCTTGGTCTTGAAACTTGATTATATTGTGTAATCCACCTAGAAATTCATGGCAATTATGCCTAAAATTGAAGAACTAGGGCCTGAGATTTTGAAATTTGATTTGGGGATTTGAAGGACCATTTGAGGTCGGATTTGAGAACTTTTGGTATGTATGAACTCGTGAGGAGATAAGGAATCTATTGATATGAAAATTTCTGAGTTTCGAGAAGTGGACCCGGACCTCGAGTTTTGCTAATTTCGAGATTCTTGATATTGTTCGATTGTTTTTGATTGGGTAGTGTTCCCTTAGCATATTGTGATGTATTCGCTCTGATTTTGGATGGATTTGACGTGCATGGAGGATAATTTGAGGGGAAAAGGCATCGCGAGCTAGATATTTTACCGGTTCGAGGTGAGTAATGATTGTAAATGATATCTTGAGGGTTTGAAACCCCGGATTACATATCAAAGTGCTATATTGAGGTGACTTGCATGCCGAATAACGAGCGTGGGTTAGAGTGTCACACCTCCTTTTTTACGCACCACCCCGGGGGATAGTATATATGGGAGTTTTTCCAATTTAAGTGACATTATTCGAAATGGGATTATTTATTCAATTTATTCAGAGTTGCCACTTGGGATAGGTTTGTTTCTGGTGTCCCAAGTCACCGGTTTATTTTAAATCCCAAATCGAGGAAGACTTCGACTTTCCTTTTGAAGTCTGCGAAGCAGAAATTCTGAAGAAGGAATTCTGTTAACCCGGGGAAGGTGTGAGGCACCCCCCAATTCTATGTTTCTAGCACGGTCGCTTAAACTATTACAATTGGCATATTATCTGATTTTAATACATGTTTTAACCTATGATGCCATTTTAAAATATAAACCGCTTTTAATTAATTTTAAAGAAGATTGAACGTCGTTTAAAACATGTCTTTGGATTGCGTCACATGAAATGCCCCTGCAATACGAAACATATTTAATTCAACGTTTTAGGATTTGAATTTGGATCACATGAAATGCACACCCGAGTTTAGGAAGGTAAATTATTAAAATAACGCGCCTAAAGTAACTACACGTTGTTAACTTTGCAAGGGCCATAAAAATTTGCTAAATGGCACGTCTCGAGTTCTAAGTATTTATACGAGATTGATTAAATAAGGGCCACGCAACTGTTATTTTTGTTCGGCATGGCGCCCCCTAAGATTGATCTAAAGAAATGTTTAAACTAGGCTTCGGAGGGCCATAAGCTATTTGCATTGCCTAATACGACACACCTCCTCTAACTAATCATATATTTTTAAAACAAAACTTAGTTAATTAATGCTAAAAAAAATTTCAACCATTAAAGAACATTCAAACCTAAGGGGATGGATTTGCAATCGCTAACAGGATCCAAGCAAGCTAAGATTGTAAATTTCTGGGCTACCACGTGAAGCCCAGAATCGGGAATACCAGAACAAGAGCTTGGAATAATTGGGCCAAGATTACAACCCAAGTCATTGTCAGAGACTTCAGCCATCGGTTGAAATTTAATTGCAATGAAACCTTCAGGATTTGGACACTATTTTACCATTTGAAAAAAACACTGATTTGAATTACCAATGAAAGAACAAATAAAGACTTTAAAATAAACTAAATTCACATATTGAATTTTGACCTCACGTTAACATATCTAAACTATTTCATGATTTCAATTTATCAGAAGAAAGACTATGAAGACATAGACTAAACTAGAGGTGTTTCCAGCATAAACCAAACATGATCCCCATTTGATATCCTTCATGGAACATAACCATTATACAAGCGGTGCGAGAGAAGGTGAACAAAGAATCCCTGAACTTATGAAATCCACACTTTGAACATGAGAAGCCAAGCCTTGGAAACTAAATGAGAAACAACATACGGGTCAGGGGTGTTGGACCCCAAAGTTTGAATTGCTTCCTTGCAATTTTGGCCAAGCCAAACCAACTTAACTAACCAACTAATAGCTTCAATTCTCAATCAGTAAATATCTTCAAAGAAGCACAAATAGTCCCAAATTATTTACATTAAAGCCGACTCAATCCAAACCTCACAAGAGCACACAACACTAATGACATAAACACATATACTTAATAGTTAAACTAGAGAGCATAGAAAGAAGATTAACAGGCGAATCAAACAATTATCATTCTCTCCAATGCTTGATTACATGTTTCTGACCCATACTTCATATGTCACCTAAGATCCAAAGACATACTTGGAAAGTAAAATGAAAGAAAAGAGTGAGCAAACCAATAGTAAGCAATAGCAAAACCCAGATCCAACCACTCAGCAATGAACCAATGAGATTCCCTCAGAAAAACTCAATAGAACAATCAACCAACCAATAAAAATTAGACCAACATCTTTTATACCCCACCTCAACTCATTTTATCACCAGATTCTTAGCTTTAAAACTTTTATGAGAAATTTGAAAACAAATAGAATTATGTATAGAATTAAAACCAAGTAACAAACACCAACACCGATGACTTTCAACAGTTGAAAACCAAAATCCCAAAGAAGGATATCAATAGAAAAGTATTTTTTCTATAAATTTCTTAGCTATCTTATTTTTAGATTTTCAGGATGTTCATTGCTCTTCCAATCTCAATTGAGCTGCAAGTAGCAATGCCTTTATAGGCAAGCTACTAGGGCAGCCTTAGGGGTTAATTATTTCCTTTTAGTCCTTTCTTAACTTTACTTTTTGCTAGCTAGTCCTTCATTTTTTGACTTGTGGATCAAGTTAAATCTAAAATTCCCTAGAAGAACCCTACTAGAATTTTCTAAATCAGTTACCCAAGATTCACCTATCCTAAGCTTTCTAAATTACCCCCCAAGTGCTCTATTTTTACTTTAGCCTATCAAACAGACTTGGGCTTAAAACAGTCGGGCATCTTTGAATTAGGTCAAAAATGACTCAAAGAGCCCAAAGCTGATTCTAAATTAGCCCAAATGAACATCCAAGATTCAAGTTCTGACCCAGGCCCCCAACAAAACCAAATGACAGTAACACAAATAAATAAATTGACTCTTTGCTGACTATTAGTTTGGCACTCATGAACTAAAATGAGACGGAGACCAATAAATAAACAAAGTTGACAAAGAAGAATTAACCCTAAGTGGGTTTGGAGTAATTAAACAGAGATACTAACAAAATCATGCATAACAAACCAAAGCAATTAAAGAAAAAAATTTGGGAAGGCAAGAACACAATAACATAACAGACTTTCAACCAGCAAAATTATTCGAGTTTCAATTGCATCAATCCAACAAAGAAAAAGAGGGGGATGTGAGCCAAGAAATGAAGGAAAACTCACCGACTAGGGCTTGAACTTGAGGTTTGACACTCTGATTTTGTCCCAACATAATGTCAATCACTTATTCTTTAATAAGAACAAGTGAACAATGTTGTTTTGTAAAAAAATCAGCCTTAAAAAGCTTGTGGGAACTGGAACAATAACTCTGTATGTATGGGTTTGGATTTGGATTCTAGGACTCGATCTTCAGATTCCATATTTGACGAGTTCCAGAAAGATTTAAGGGGAGCTGGTCATAGATTTAGGGAGAGGGGGTCAATGAGGTTCTAGGGTGTTGATATAGTAAGAAACATAGGCAGTGCCGCCACCTTGAGGTGGTGGTGTTTAGGGGCGGAGATCTAGGGTTTCCACGATTCGAGGTGATACATCGGGATTCGGGGGAAACAAAGTGTGGTACGGGTATGAGGGCGGGGAGACGAAGTTGTGGGGTAAATTTGGGGTGGTTTGGAGACTCGCCGCCGCCGTATGCGATTTCTAGCAGTAGCAGACGGTGGTCTTAGGGCAGCGTTACAGGGTAGGGGACTATTCTCTGAGAGAGACGAGTGGGGTAGTGGGGGGGTCGAAGTACAGGGGGATAGGTTGTTTGGACACTAATATGTGATTGGGGGAAATGGTGATGACCGTTGTATGTAATCAAACGAAGGGTCGAGATTGCATATGGCAAAACGATGTAGTTTGAAATTAAAAGGAGTTGGTCCGGGTTATAGGGGTCGGATTGGGCCAACTGGACGAGTATTTGAAAGAAATGGTTTGGGCTTGGGGAATTCAAATTAAAGTGGCCCAAAATCTAATTTCTTTCTTTTATTTCCTTTTTATTTCTTCTTTTCTTTTTCTTTTCAAATTGAAACAAAGCTAAAATTAAACCTTAAAACAAAATTAATTTTACAATATAAACTTATTAACCCTCATAGTATTTACAAAAATTAGTTAAGTCCCAAATTAAAAGCAAAATGTAATGAATTCGAAAATTAAAAGTAAAAATGTAAAAAGAGCTATTTTTGTTATTTTCTATCATTTTTATAATATTAAATAACTAATTATCCTAAAAATTATAAAATTAGGTCCTAAATGCAAACACACTATTTTGTGTTTTTTGTGAATTATAAAAATTAAAAATGCACACAAAATGCCAACAAACACGAAAATTATGCAGTTAATTCCTAAAAATCTAATAATTAAAGGAATAATCCTAATTTTAGGAATTATGTAGGAGTAAATCATGCGAGGCAAAATCACGTAAGGGTTTTCGGGAAAAGATAAAATGAACAACGATTAGAGATTTTTGCCTGCTTGGCACTCCATGAGAAGCATTTTTTTGAAAAGGTCTGACCGAACCTTGCTTTAGAGGTTGCCTACATATCCTTGTCTATAAAGGAATCATGTCAGAATAGTTTTGGAAGTTTTGGTAGCTGGGACTACCGGGAGCTATGATTTCACTGCTGCTGTCGCTGCTATTGGTTGTTGACCTCCTTATTACACCAAAAAGGAAAATCAAAAGGTAAGCTAGCTAAGCCTATGAACTACGAGTTACAAGATTCCTATCTATAAATCTCTTGAAGCTTGATCTTGAGTCTTGGCTAAGTATTGCTGTAGACTCTGATCTGAATATTGATGCTCGTCAACTGCATGTGCTGGTTCTCTCTTTAGCATTTTGATCAAAGCGGGACATGCGAAGCTTGTGTCTTCAATCATATCATGAGCAATCCGTATCTTTGTTCGCTTCAACACTTTGAGTATACTTCTTTTCGTTCTTTTCTTCTTTTTCTTTATTCTGGATTGGAACTCATTCTTTTGGTCATCTCAAATCCTGTGCCTCGAGGTAAAACCTATTTCGACACTGAAACAAACAAACGAACGAAATTTTCTGCCCCAGTTTTCACTAGGAAAATTTCGTGAGTTATTTGCGACACAAATCTAAGATAATTCTTTATTGAAAGCAATAAAAGTCAGGATTGTGTATCCTTCAGAGTAGGGAGTGAAACCCTAAATTGGAAGAATTGCCAGGTTATGCTGGAAAGTTGACCGGGTTTTGCTGGAAAAGAAAAGGGTCCTCAGGTTATGCCGGGGAAATCCACGGGTTATTCCGTGAGAAAAGAAAAAGGGTCCCTGTGTTATGCCAGGGAGTTCCACGGGTTATGCCGGGAGAAAAGACAAAAGGTCCTTGGGTTATGCCAGGGAGATCCACGGGTTATGCCGGGAGGAAAGAAAAAAGGTCCTTGGGTTATGCCAGGGAGATCCACGGGTTATGCCGGGACAAAAAGAAAAATGGTCTTTGGGTTATGCCAGAGAGGTCCATGGGTTATGCTTGGAGAAAAGAAAAAAGGTCCTTGGGTTATGGCTGGGAGGTCCACGGGTTATACCGGGATATAAGAAAAATGGTCCTTGGGTTATGCTAGGGAGGTCCACGGGTTATGCCGGGAGAAAAGAAAAAAATCCTTGGGTTATGCCAGGGAGGTCCACGGGTCATGCGGGGAGAAAAGAAAAAAGTCCTTGGGTTATGCCAGAAAAATCCACGGGTTATGCTGGGATAAAAGAAAAAAGGTCCTTGTGTTATGCCAGGGAGGTCCACGGGTTATGCCAGGAGAAACGAAAAAGGTCCTTGGGTTATGCCAGGGAAATCCACGGGTTATGTCGGGATATCGAGGGAATGGGGCCCTATGCTACCATGATTTTGAATTTTTCTTCCTTTTTTTAATTATCATTCTTCATTTCATTCATTTTTATTTTAGTAGAAAATGCAGGAAAGAATTTGGAGGAAACTTCCTTTATGGTCGGTTCCCTGCTGCAAAGCTGTTTCAGCATTTGCGCATTTCTTTTCCCTTTCGGTTGCACCTGCTTCTTGCACAATTGCTTGAATTGCACCTGTTTCAAATTTCCAAACAAAGAACAATTGTTATTCTGAAACGGTGGTTGGTTTTTTGGCCTTGATCGTCTCAATTGCTTAACCTCGGCCCAACTTCTGTTGAGAAACTCTGCTGCTTGCTGGTTTTGAAGATTAATCTCTTTCTCTAACCGAAGGGCTCAACTTTTAAGATTTCATGACAAATTGCCCACGTGGGGCTTCGACCCTTTCTCTTTATTCTGCCCTTAGGACCTTTTCCCTTGACTTTATTTTCCTTTTCAATAATTTTGCTTTCAGAGCATCAACAATCATGGGCAGTCAGGATCGGCTTGACGCACCCGCTGAGGCTGGGTACTTTTCTTTAGCTTTTTCTAGGCAGAGCCCTGTAAAGCCAGTCTTGCCACCTTTTCTTTGTATTAGTTTCGTGAACAGAGTTAGACCGAAAGTGATTCAAGGAAAAAGTAAACAAAAGGAAAGAAAACGAGTTTAAAGAAAACTTTCCCTTTCGGGTAGAAAAGAAGGACTTATCTGGGGTGTATGCAAGCTTCAAATAGACATGACATGCTTCTTGGATTGGATGCCCGACCCGCACAAACTTTCCCAACTTCTCATAACTTATTAACCCGTGTTTTAAAACCAAGGAACCCTGCCAGGACTCTTTCAGTGGTGGGAAATGTCTTCTTTTCGACCGACGGCGCCCTTTGTGGGTTTTTGCCAATAGACCTCTCATATTTTCTTCTTACCGTCGCCCAATAATTCTCTTTACAATTTTTCACTAAACGGGCTCTCTCATTTTCAGTTTCTCTGCTCACCGTTGCCTTATGGAGCCCGTAGGTTTTCACTGATAAGACTCTCTCATTTTATTTCTCTCAATTTGATTGTACTAGATTCCAACAATGGTGTTTTCCGATTCCAATGCCTTTGCCAATTAATCAGAATGACTTGGATTGGGTAAAAAGAATTTGGATGGAATTACATCTTTGGAGCCGTTCTGGTGGGCTCATTGCCGAGCCATTATATCATCTGCCCTAGTTTCACTTTTGGGGGAATTGGAATTTTTATTTTGTTGTGACTGAACCCCAAAGAGATGCTGCCTACATATCCTTTCGGAATCAAGTCGAACGTAGTTCAGGAAAAACATTTCTTTTTGATTTTTGTTGTTTTTGTTTGTTTTTGTTTTTGTTTTTGTTTTTTCTTTCATCATTTTTATTCATATTTTCATTTCATTTTTTTAATAGTACTTTCGGGTTCCAAAGAGGGTGATCAAGGAAAAGTAACCGGCTCAAAGTGTTTGCGAATGATTGATAGTGTTTGGATAACAAGAATGAAAGCCTTCATCATCTCAATTGAACAAAGTCAATGCTACAGAAAGCCCAGACATAGTACCTTTTTACTGCATCTGCATTCACAGCTGTTTCGGGATCATTTCCTTCGATATCGCCCAGATACAATGCTCCTCTCGGCAATATCTTTCTGATGATGTATGGGCCCTTCCAATTAGGAGCAAGTTTTCCTTTTGCTTCCTGATGATGAGGGAGAATGCGCCTTAACACAAGTTGTCCCACTTCAAAATTCCTAGGCCGCACTTTCTTGTTATAAGAATGGGCCATTTTTTATTGGTACAACTGCCCGTGGCAGACCGCAACCATCCCCTTTTCATCAATCAAGGTTAGCTGTTCCAGACAAGTCTTGACCCACTCGCTGTCCTCAATCTTGGCTTCAACGATGATCTGGAGAGAAGAGATTTCCACCTCCGCGGGTATTACGGCCTTAGTTTCGTAGACCAAAAGGTATGGGGTTGCTCCTATCGATGTGCGCACCATGGTGCGATATCCCAGTAATGCGAAAGGCAACTTTTCATGCCATTGCCTGGAGCTCTGAATCATCTTTCTCAAAATCTTCTTGATGTTGTTGTTTGCTGCTTCAACGGAACCATTGGCTTTGGGCCGATAGGGAGTAGAGTTCCTATGCGTTATTTTGAATTGTTCGCATATCTCTCCCATCAAATTACTATTCAAGTTTGCAACATTATCTGTGATAATAGTTGTAGGAATGACAAAACGACAAATAAGATTGGAGTGCACAAAATCTACCACAATTTTTTTGGTGACCAATTTGAGAGTGATGCCTTCACCCACTTCGTGAAGTTGTCAATGGAAATCAATATGAATCTGTGCCCATTTCAGGCTTTCTGCTCGATCGACCCAATGATGTTCATGCCCCAAGAGACAAATGGCCAAGGTGCTGACATGGGATGTAGTTCTGTCAGAGGTGCATGAATCAAGTCACCATGCACCTCACATTTATGGCAGTTCCGAACAAAATTGAAGAAGTCCTTTTCCATGGTTATCCAGTCATAGCCCGCTCGAAAAGGATTTTCTTTGCTAAAATATACCCGTTCATATGGGGTCCGCACACTCCTCGTGTACTTCATGCATGATCCTTCCAGCCTATTCGGTATCAACACATCTTAACAAGTTGATATTTGGGGTCCTTTTGTACAAGACATCACCACTTAAGAAGAAACCACTTACATGCCGTCTATAGTTCTCTTTTAGTCTCCACTGACTTGCTCGGGGTATTCTTGTGTTTTTAGAAACCTTTTGATGTCATAGTACCATGGCTGGGTGTTCGGTTCTGGCTCAACCATATTACAGTAACTGTACCTTTCCCTGATTTAGATTTCCAAAGGATCATTGTGACATTGCCTGGGTAGGGCAACATCGAGGCCAGAGTGGCGAGTGCATCAACTAGTTCATTGTGACAACGAGGGATGTACCTGAACTCCATTGACTTGAATCGCTTGCTAAGATCTTCCACATGTTGCCAATAGTGAATAAGCTTAACATCTCGGGTTTCCCATTCTCCCTAGTCCTGTCGGATAATTAGATCCGAGTCTCCCATAATCAACAACTCTTTGACATCTTGGTCGATCACCATGTTCATACCTATAATGTAGGATTCATACTCAGCAGTGTGTTTGTGCAGAAAAACCAAAGCCTGGCTGTGGCTAGATAGTGCTAACCAGTGGGTGAGATAAAAATTGCCCCAATTCCCACACCTTGTACGTTTACTGCTCCATCAAAGAACATCTTCCAAACAGTAGTATCCTCAGATATCGCCTCGACTCAGTTTACTTCTTCATCCGGTTCAAAGGTCGATATTCTTCATCAATCGGGTTTTCAGCGAAATGGTCTGCCAACGCTTGGGCTTTCATGGCGGTGCGAGTGACGTAGACTATGTCAAATTCCGTGAGCATGATCTGCCATTTTGCTAATCTCCCAGTGGGCATTGGTTTCTGGAATAAGTATTTCAAAGGATCCAACCTGGTTATGAGATAAGTGGTGTAGGCTTGCAGATAATGTCTTAGCTTCTAAGCGACCCAAGTTAAGGCACAACAGGTTCTTTCCGCCAGAGTATACTTAGCTTCATAGCTGGTAAACTTCTTACTCAGATAGTAGATCGCATGTTCTTTCTTCCCGGTTACATCAGGTTTGCCCGAGGACACAGCCGAAAGAATTTTCCAAGACTACCAAGTACAAGAAAAGAGGCCTCCCTAGCTCTGGTGGGACCAAGACTATCGGATTTGACAGATATTTCTTGATCTTATCAAAAGCTTCTTGACATTCATCCGTCCATTTGATTGCTACATCTTTCTTCAGCAATTTGAATATTGGCTCACATGTGGAATTCAACTAAGCAATGAACCGGATGATATAGTTTAATCTTCCCAACAAGTTCATCACATCTTTCTTGTTTCTCGGATGAGGCAAATCCCGGAGAGATTTTATTTTTGTTGGATCTAACTCGATACCTCTCCGGCTAACTATAAAGTCCAAAAGTTTTCTCGATGGGACTTCAAACGCACATTTGGATGGGTTCAACTTCAAATCATATTTGCGCAATGGATCGAAGAATTTTCTCAAGTCTTTAACATGGTCATCCTGGGTTTTGTACTTGATGATTACATCGTCCACAAATACCTCTATCTCTTGATGCATCATATCATGGAAAATGGCGGTCATGGCCCTCATGTAAGTTGCCCCATCATTCTTCAAACCAAACAGCATGACTCTGTAATAGTATGTACCCTAAGGTATGGTAAAAGCTATTTTCTCCGCATCTTCTTCATCCATCAACACCTGGTGATATCCTACGTAACAATCCACGAAGGATTGTATATCATGTTTGGCGCAGTTATCAACAAGGATGTGGATGTTGGGCAAAGGGAAGTTGTCTTTGGGACTTGCCTTGTTTAAATCTTTGTAATCCACACATACTCGGGTCTTCCCGTTTTCTTTGGAACTGGGACTACCTTAGCTGGCCATGTGGTGTACCTCACCACTCGGATCACCCCTGCTTTCAACTATTTCATGACCTCCTCTTTGATCTTGTCACCGATATCATTTTTGAACTTTCTTTTCTTTTGCTGGACCCGGGGGATGGGG
>MU790236.1:21148-95160 GCA_026770625.1 Nicotiana glauca
CCAAATCAACACTTAGCCCTGGCATGTCGTTGTACGACAAACAAACACATCTTTGAACTCAAACATGAGTTGGATTAATGCATCCCTAGTATTTCTGTCCGTGTGAATGCTTATCTTGGTTCTTTGATTTCTTCAGAACTTCTCCAGTTAACCGGCTCGATATCATTTAACTTTGGCATAGGTTTATTTTCAAATTGTTCCAATTCTTGATTTATTTCCCTAAAAGCCTCCTCTTTATCGTATTCCAATTCTTGGTTCATTATTTCACAATTAGATAGTGTGTTTGGATCTGGGCTTGAAGTCCACAAGCATGTTATGTTATTTAAAGCCGCATTATTAGTTGAAAGAAGAAATAAAAGAGCAAAATAGCAAAATCAGAAAGAATAAAGAAAGATGAATGATGAAATATTGATTTCATTTCTTGGAATTTGAAGATAACATGGTTTACATTTGGAAATTAAAAGACAAGAAACTAATAAAACATCCGAGTTACACCCTGGAATAACTCACGATGCAGAAAAAGTGGCAGGACAGGTCTACCAGGACTCCCACCTGATTGGGAGTGGCATAGCCTTCCAATTATGTAGCTTGGCATTTGGTCTCATATACAGCACCTCAGCGGTGCTTGAGCCCTCTCCTGGCTGGACCATGTGGGTTTCATATAGTATCTTCCTCATTTCCCCACAGATCTCGTCAATCTCTTCGGCTGTAAAGGCCTCATCCTCCTCTTGTTCATTGTATTTTGGGTTGACAAATGTCTTGTATAGATGTGGCAGCAGTTGAGGCAAAACCCATCCGTTATTCTTTTTGTCGTCCGCCCATTTTATATCATCCGGAGTAGGTCGGAAGCCTACCCCAAAGAACTTCACAGTGGCGGGCATGATAACTGGTTCAGCTATTCCTTGCAAGGATTTCCCAAGTCCCTTGCCTGGTTTGAAGCCATGTCAGATCATTTCTTTGGCCACCATGATTGATGCATTGGAAAGGAAGGGTTGGGGGCAAGAGTGTCTTTTTTCGTACTGGTCTGCCACCACAACTTCAAAGGCCTAATAAACTACGTGCTCACTCCCTTATCTTGCTTCAAGACATAGGACTGATGGGTCTCGATAAATTGATTGCTCGTCCTCCCCGTGGACCACGATCTCTTGATTCTCATGCTCAAATTTTACCATTTGATGAAAAGTGGAGGGTACAGCCCCCGCTGTGTGGATCCATGGCCTCCCCAAAAGAAAGTTGTTGGATGTGTCCATGTTTAGAACCTGGAAGGTCACCTCAAAGTCTACTGGGCCGTTGGTCAAAATTAGATGAATCTCTCCAATCGTGTCCTATTTTATACCATCGAAGGCTCTTATGCAGACATTGTTGGGTGGAATCCTTTCGGTCCTAATTTCCATGCACTGTAGAGTTGAGACTGGGCAGATATCCACCCCAGAGCCTCCATCCACCATAACCCTTTTCACGTAGTACCCTTCGCATTTGACTGTTGGGTGTAGGGCTTTGTTATGTGTAGCCCCTTCTGGGGGCAAGTGATTTTTGCTGAAGAAGTCTGGTTGATTGCGAAAAATCTTTTCGCCATTCTTTCTAGTTGCTCCATAGAAGTCTCAGCACACACGTATGATTCATTAAGGGTCTTGATTAATACCTTCTGGTGTTCGGGGGATTTCATCAACAAAGATAACAAGGAGACTTGTTTAGGAAATTTTCGAAGCTAGTCAATCACTTCATAATCCACCATTTTCATCTTTTGAAAGAAAGCCTCCGCCTCTTCGGCACTCACAGGTTTTTTTAGATGGGAAGCGCTTTCTAGTGGTGTTGTTCATTTCTTCCAAATTGGAGTACTTTTCAACAGGGTAATCTTCTTCAACCTCTCCTCAGATTTGTTTGCCCTTATAAGTCACCACTGATTTATGGTAGTTCCAAGGCACCGTAGTAGGATCTGTCATGGGCTTCTATGGCGCGCGACCAATAACCACGGGCTCACTCAGCCTTGATGGATTAATTGGCCCCCGCATCACATATGCTCTCTTAGGCACATAAATCTGGGTTTCCTTGTTCAGTTCAAATCTCCTGGGAGGACTTAAAGTCATCTGCTTTTCCTTGCGTCCCAAGGGGCATAGAGAACAACATCTTTGGTAGGCATTGCCCCTGTTCTTGCTTCAATTTTCTTATCTAATTTTGAGTGGGCGGTTTTGTTTTTTTATCCCCTTTGTCTTGCTTTGGGGAATTTTTTGGTTTCCTATCTACATCAGAAATGGCGATGATGGCTTTCAGCGTCGGGTCAAATTCCTTATCCTCACAAATTATTCCGATTACCGCCCGCTGTTGTGGGGCGGCAGTGGGTTATTGGTCACATTGCTGATATCTTTGTCCCTTAGCACTATCTTCCTCTGTTCTATCAAATCTTCCATGGCTCTTTTCAAAGTGCAACAATTTTTTGTATCATGCCACTCAGCTCCTAAGTGATAAGCGCATCGGGTGCCACGTTGGTAAGAGGGTGATTCTGAATTTTGCCTATTTGGGGGTACGGGCTGCAACAAACCCATTTGGACCAATTTTTGGAATAGGCTAGAATAGAACTCGCCAATTGGTGTGAAATTTGTTTTCCTTGGTGGCTCCCGACCACAGAAGTTATTTTATGGAGGTCGGGGACTGTATCGGGCTTGGTAAGGAGTCTGGATTCTATGTAATGGAGCTTGGTTCCAGTTGGCTTATTGTTATGGCCAGACATAAGGTTGAGCATTCATGACTGGGTATAGTTGAGTAGCATAGGCCACGTCTTGGTGGGGGTAATAGTGTTGCGGGGTTCTTTCTAGGAAAAGGGATCAGGGAGCACGATGTTTTCTTTTACCCGACACCGCCATTTATGTTTCTTCATTTTTCTTGCCCTTCGCTACTCCTCCAGACCCGCCCTGAATGGATTGAAAGGCAGCTGTGATAGCGGGTTGGCTTAAAATTCGACCCGTTTTCAATCCGTTTGCAACCATTTCACAGATTTTGATAGCTTCAGCGAACGGTTTACCCATAACAGACATCATATTTATGAAATAGTCAGCTTCTTGAGCTTGGAGGAACACTATGACCATTTTCACCTTGTCCATCAAAGGCGTTACTCTAGATGCCTGCTCACGCCACTTAACTGCGTACTCCCGGAAGCTCTCCGAGGACTTCTTTTTCAAGTTTGTTAATGAGTTTCTATCTTGAGCAATATCGATATTGTACTGGAATTGCCTGACAAATTCTCTAGCAAGATCATCCCAGATGTTCCAGCGAGATATATCTTGATCCATGTACCACTCGGAGGCGATGCCAACCAGACTTTCTCAAAAATAGGCCATGAGTAGTTCTTCCCTTCCTCCGGCTCCTCGCAACTTGTTGCAATATTTCCTGAGATGAGCAATAGGATCACCGTACCCATCATACTTTTCAAATATTGGGGTTTTAAATCCCAGTGGTAAGTGTACATAAGGGAACATGTATAAATCAGCCTAGCACACACTTTTATGCCCACTCAGACCTTGTATGTTCTTAACGCTCTATTCCATGCTCCTCATCCTCCTTGCAATCTCTTCCTGCTCGGGAGTTTTGGGAGTCTTTTCTTGTCCCCGCATTGAACTCAAATTGAGGCAGTTGAGGATAAGTATAAGTGGGAAATTGAGGAGGCTCCATTTGGAAGGTGGGTGTTTGGAATGTAAAGGCTGAAGGGTCAAATGTGGGCCTAGGCCGTGTAGGCTGTGTGGTGGCCGAGCATGGGGGAGCATTAAAGATATTTAAAGACGCACCAGACATGAACACATGGGTCGAACCTTAGAAGATGTTTCCATGAAATGAGCTGATATGGTTGGTTGTCTCAGTGGGGTGTTTGGGTGACTAATTGGAACATTAGAGGTACCCCTTGATCTAGGAAAACGTTCGGGGAATCCTCGGATTTCACTTGGCGGCTCTCTTCCATTTGCCCAAGCATCCCACATTTTTATGACCTGAAGACGTAGGATCCTGTTCTCTTCAGGTGCTACCGATTCTGAGGTCGCGATGCCCAAGATTGGGCTATCATCTGCGATGGGAATCATTGGTAGAGTCATTTCTGAAGACATCCCGATGCTCCCCTTTGATCTAGGAAAGTATGGATGTGAAGCCAGGTTACGACAAAAACAACCACTGTTTTATAAAAAAACCTGGACTGGAATGTTACAGCAGCAAACAGTTAGTTTGTGACAAATAACAGATAGGTAATTGCATGTTGATATGTGATGCACCTATACAGGAAAATGGGTTTCTACATGTTTTGCAATGGTTGCATGCTTCATCCCGGCTTTTCCTTATTCTTTCCCATTTTTCTTCTTTCGATTCCCACTCTCCCTTTTTCTTGGTTTTCCTTTCTTTTGCCCTTTTTATCTCATTTTTTTAATTTTCTTTTCTTATTGCAGTTATTTACAAAATTATGACCGAATCCGATGAGGATTGCATACGGATCACGACACCGCGTGAATCAGATCATTACGTAGTTCAAGAAAAATAAATGCGAAAAGTAAGAAAATATTTTTTTGGGAATTTTCAATTTCATTAATAAAACTTCCATTAAAATAGATGTTAAACTACTCGTTTTCTTGAAAAAAACTACAAGAAGACTCAAAATAATCCAAAATACAAACTCGATGCTTGAAAATCAGGAATACATTAAAGCTTGAACTACTGAGGCCTGTGGGGCATCATTCGTCCTCGCCGCAGGCCTATGTGTGAGACCCCCTTGTAGTCGCTCCAAATCACTCATAACTTGACGGACAAAAGTCATCACTGCAGCAAAAAAGGTGGTACGAGTCATGTCCTGGCACACTTGGCACTTCATGGTAACGTAGTGAATGATGATTCTGATCCGTTCTCTAATTTTGCCTTTTTCCTGAAGTAACCGTCCTATCTGTAGGTTCCGGGCTTCTAACACTTGGGAGTCATGAAAGTGTTGATTTTGCAATTGCTGTATTTCTTTCTCCATTTGAGCCATCAGATTATAACAGTGCTCCCTATCAGCCTTGAAATCTTTAGCCTTCTTGGCTACCACATCCTCAAGAGCAGTTACCTTTCTTCTTAGGCTAGTGATGGTCCCTTCATAGTTTCTCTTCATTTGTTGCACAAATCGTGACTGCTCTTCTTCCTTATTTGTCCATTGTGCCCAAATTTTTGCTAGACCGTCTTCAGAATTTTCAAGGTCTTCTTGACACTCGATGACTTTATTTTTTAGACCGCTTATAAGTCTTTCATCAGCTCGGCTTCTTTCCGGGTTTCTAGCAGTTATTTTCATCTTGCGCATCTGAGCTTTGAGGGCCTCATTTCCTAGGTTAGTTTTTTCTTTTCTCCCTCATCTTTGGCGGCTTCAACACCGTTTTCAAACTGAAGCTCCATGACTTGCCTTTCCAATTGGCTTATTTTGGCCCTGTACTCATTCTCTTTGGTCAACCAGTCACATTGCACTTGTGCCCCATCAGTGAACTATTGGACATAGGGTCTCTTTGCAGGCCTTTCAGGAATATGGAATCTTTTCATGAACCAAACAACATACTTAGGGTCCACTTCACCTCTAGGTCGGTCTCACACCATGGTCTTAGATTCATGAAATCTACATTCATTCCACATATGGCGAATTTTCCCTTCTGGAAATGCGGCTTTGCCCAGTTCAATAACATGTTTACTCAGATCTTCATCATTGGGGACGGTTTGAAATCTTCCTAATTGGCATAAAACCCTGTAGGAAGCATAAGACTGGATGCTCCGGATGCCCATCAAAAGGATATAACGCACTTCACCTGATGTGTACACTGCTTCGGTGACAGGAAGCCATCCTAATGTCCACTCAATTTTATCGGCAGTCAAGGATCTCAAATGTGCAAGCCAAGCTTCAGTACCCTTAGGGAATTCAATACCTTCCACCCGACTTTCAAATTCTTCAATGCAGCTCAACCCGATCAAACCATAATTCATATACCCAACCCGGTGATAGAGATGTTCTTGCATCCATAATTATAGTAACAAATTGCAAACTTGGAAGAACTTTCCCCCTTCCCGACAAATAGTCAAGGCTTGATAGATTTCAGATACAATCAGAGGAACCATAGTGTTGTTGGCTTTCTTGATTGCAACATCGATCATTCCTACGAGACCTATCTCTATATTACCATCTTTTCGTGGACAAACTACAATACCCAAGAAGGCTACCATAAAAGCTAAACCCCGCTTTGCCTCCCATTTGTCTTTATTTCCAGCATGGGTTAGACCAGTGTTAGGCTCTTCAAAACCTCGGGGCTTACCATATCGATGATACTAAAACTGGAGTGTGCAATACCCTTCAGATAAATTTCCATCCTGAATCTCGCAACTAACACTTAGCAAATCCAGAAATCTGTGAGGAGATACCGGTCTTGGTGACAATGGATATCGACTTCTAATATTTCCATTAAGTCCCGCATAACCCACAACTTCCTCCAATGTAGGTGTGAGCTCAAAGTCAGAAAAATAGAACAAACTGCGAGTCGGGTCCCAACAAGGTATTAAAGCTTCAATTATGTCCAACCTTGGCTTGACGTTCAATAGTCCAACGAGGCCTCCAAGAACTTTTACCACTGTTTCTCCAGTGCCTTTTCATAGATCATTCCACCACATGTGGAGCTTCAAGGGGATCTCATTAAGGATTTTGAAGGGTTCAATTTCATTCGTGCTCATCCTGCACATTTATTAAGGTGATTTAATAACTCATTTTGACCTAAAGAAAAAGTAACACCATTTTTTTAAAAATTTTTTTATTTCAAAAACAAAACCCCGGCTTTGCAGATACGGCCTTTTAGCACTTCAGGGAAGAATATTTTAAGGCTGTGCCCACTAACCGTTAAAAATGACCCAAGGTGGCTGTTCTTGCAAAAACAACCTTCCGTAGCCCTTTTGTGGACATTCGGCTTATTTTTAAACAAGAATGGCATCACCCAACTTATTTGTGACAAAAATTAAAATTTTGTTGTTTTTGGGCTATTTTTGCAAAAAGGGAAGTTGGACCCAATGGGAGTTGCCTACGTATCACACATCCGGTGAGCATCAAACTGGCATATTTCGGGCAAATATGACAAAACCAAATATTTTTGAAAAAAAACCATTTTTTTGTTTTTTCGTATTCTCAAAAAAAATTCGGCAGAGTTTCACTATCATTTGGGCATTGGTCTTTCAAAACAAGTGATTACCCTCACTTAACCCTAACATTGCTATTCTCTTTTTTCAACTCTCTCCCATTATTCACAAGCTGGTCAACATGCAAATCCGAAGCAAATAAATGCACAAGTAGCAAGTAGGATGCATTAGGATGGTATTTTCATTTCAGGTACACATGTCCTAGACAGACCCAACCCCTATGTTGAGTCTCCTAAGTCAAATGCACGTGATGCAAACAAATGTTACTACTAGGGATCCAACATGAGGCTTTGTTATACTAGGTTTAAACCATGGGTTTATTGTTCTAGACCTGGCTTACTCGAGCGGACAACTCGAGCCGAGGCGGCAGCGTATCGGGAATACAGAAGCTTCGCTGGCTTAGCAACTTGTTCGAACCTCGTTCTAAAATGGGATAAGACTACAGACAGAAGAGAAGTCACAAAAAATGCACCCTTCTCCATGATGTAGAAGACTTAGAGAGAGGAAGGGTTTCGTAGCAGTTTATATATATACAAATCACCAAATATCAAAGCGGTATAGCATTTAGCACATTAGGATGAAACATGTAGGAAAATTAGATAACAGATAAACCAACCAAACAGCTATTCTAAGAATTCTTGAACCCTGAACCGAAGTTCTGGGTTTACTATCCCCAGCAGAGTCGCTAGAGCTGTCACACCTCCTTTTTTACACACCACCCCGAGGGATAGTATATAAGGGAGTTTTTTCAATTTAAGTGACATTATTCGAAATGGGATTATTTATTCAATTTATTCAGAGTCGCCACTTGGGATAGGTTTGTTTCTGGTATTTCAAGTCACCAGTTTATTTTAAATCCCAAATCGAGGAAGATTTCGACTTTCCTTTTGAAGTCTGCAAACCAGAAATTATGAATAAGGAATTCTGTTAACCCGAGGGAAGGTGTTAGGAACCCCCGGATTCCGTGGCTCTAGCACGGTTGCTTAAACTATTACAATTGGCCTATTATCTGATTTTAATTCATGTTTTAGCCTATGATGCCATATTAAACTATACACCGCTTTTAATTAATTTTAAAGAAGATTGAACGTCGTTTATGTTGATACCCAAATTTTCCCTATATATTTTACTGTCAAAATAGCATATATATGCATATATAAGCATATCTAAGATTTTTGGAATTTTTCCTAGTTTTTAAGTTTTTTAAATCAATTTATTGTCCATTTTAACAGTATAAAATCAATAGTTATTCCCAAAATTATTATTTTGATGAGTAATTTATTTTTATTCTCATATTTATGCCAAGATATAGTTAAGATAATTTTATATAGTTTTTCAAATTCATTTGGTATTTTTAAAGCTAAAATGCATATAATTGTAATTTTAGCTACTTTAAGATTTAATCACGTTTATAATTATAAAACTGACTCCAGTAATTTTAAATTAATGTTTATATACTATAATTGTTTCAATACTTTCAATTTACTTTTTAAATTATTTTTACTATTTTCTAAAATAAAAGGGATAAAACTGGCTATTTAAATACTAGCCCCATTTGCATTTCAATTATAGTCAAATTGATACCCTCTAATTGACCCAATTTTGAGCCCAATTCCAGACCAGCCCAATCCTAACTAACCCAACTCTTAACCCGTTTAAACGACCTAACCCGTTCCCCACCGACAGGTCTAAATCTGGACCGTTGATCACACGAGATCAACGGCCAGGATTCACCCTTCCTTAATTAAACCTAATGACCTACCCTAATTCCCTCATTTTCAATGGACCCGCCGACCTGAAATCCCAAAATGCTCTCAATCTCTCTCGAACTCTCTCGAAACCCTAGCTTCACTCACCGTCTTCAAACCTCAGTCTCACCAGAATCCATGGCCTCTCAGGCTATGGATGGCTAGACTCACCTCCCTCTGCTCTCAAAACATCTGTTACTCGAAGGTTCGAGGCCAGACCTCAATAGTCTTCACTCAGACCTTCGTCGGCTCGAGGTTTCCGGCCATCTCCGGCCTGGCTCCGGCATATCCTAGCCTCCTAAGCCTGATTCCAGCCTTATCCGACTTAAATCGGACCATTTCCAAGCCTTGCTCATTCTAGGGTTCATCTAAAACCCTAACTGTTCGAGTTTTTTCTCCGATTATCTTTAGATATGTGTTTATCCATGCTCTATTTTGAGTTTTCAAAAGGTTTCCCCGACTTTCTTTCAAAAAATTACTTTCAAAGTCGTTTGTTTCCGTTTTAGGGTTTTCTAAAATGTTCAAAATGTTTCTCTGACTCTCTTCCTTCTTTCCTTTGTGTGAATTTGTCTATGCTATTGTTCTTATGTTCTCTTTTCTACCTCTCATGTCTTTCTCCTATGTTATTGTGTTTGCCTTATTATGCATGTTTTTTCTATTGTGCTCCGATCTTTCTTCTGCTTGTTTCTGTATCATGCTTTCACACGTTTATCTTATGTGTTCATGTACCACTTGTTCCTTTAACCGTATTTTCTACTAAGCTGTTGGTTCTTTATTTGCCTTCTTCTGGACTTTGTTTGAGTGCTTTATAAACATGTATGACATACTGTTTCCTTAAGTTTATACTACCTCTTTGTCTTCTGAATTTGTTTAATTTCCAAGCTTTCCTTGTAACATGTTCTTTATGTTTCAAATCAGCTTTTGCACTATGTTTGTTTCAAACCCACTATTTTACCTGTTTATTTTCTCATTAGTCTCTGAAAGAGACCCCTGAGCCTGTTTCAGTTATTTGTCTTCTATGCTTCTGATTCAAGTTGAAAACCCTAGGATTTGGTGGTTTGGGCGAGTTTGGTCTTGTGTTTGGACGAGGGTTCTATTTGAGCCCTGGACTCTCTCAAACTCACTTTGGACCTATGTACTGAATTTGAACCTCTTTGTTTATGACTCTGAATTCTTCTACACCAGACTCTTCTGATTAGTATGACAGTTCCTTTTATATGTGTGTGTTAAAACCTTTCTTCAAACGACTTTCCAACTTATGATTGAATCAGAATCCTTTTTTTGGGGGTTAATTGATTGTTACTGATTCTTCTTAAGTAAAACCTCTCTTTACCTTTTCTGACTTGGTTCATTCGAGTAAAGCCTGTAACTTTGATTTCATTGATTGTTTGATTGATTCTCTTTCTTTAATTACACAACCGTGTACTTTCAAAACCTTTCCCTTAAATAACTATTATGTATTGATCCCTTACTGCTTTGAAAAGTGTTTGATTACACTCTTTCTTATTTATTTTGCTTGTTTGAAATCAAAATCCCTTAATTAAAGGGAAACCTTGTGTGATTGATTTTCCAACTATTTTCTCACCAATTTCTGCTTGCTTTTTGCACTATAAATACATGAATTTCTTTAACACTACAGACACGATTAACCACACTAAAAATCACAATTTTCTTCTGAACTTACACTTAAAGTATTCTTGCTTCTTGACTGTACTTTGTCTTTTACAAGGCTACTGCTTCTCTTTACTTGCTTCTTTGAAACTGGTATGTCCTAGATTAATTTTAGTATCACCCAATATGTTTATTTACGATTCTTGTATCCATGACTGCTTTCTATTCTTTGTAAAGTTTAAATAGCTGATTTGAAGTGCCTATATGCTACTGCCTGCTCCTCTTCCTTATGAACAATTGCCCCCTACCCCATTACCCCCATGTGTTTGTGAGTGGGGGCTTAGGGCATGACAACATGAATTGTTGTCCATGACCTAAGTTTTTGACCCCTGACCGCCTAAATAGGCTGGAAGGTGTGCCAGTATGCCTTTTTTGCCTGCTCTTTCTTTGTATCTTGCTGCTAGTATGAAATCCCCATACACCCCATTCCACTATGTGTCCTGAGTTAAGGTAAAGCTTGGAAGCATCCAAATTGTTTTCCAGGGCTGAACCTGACCTTCAACAGGTCTTAACTCCCTAATTCTAAAGCTGACAGGTTAGGGGTGTGCCAGCATCCCAATTGTTGGGCATGACCACCAACCTGCCATGTCCTTCCCTAATTCCCCTCTATTTCACTTACACTTGCTCCTAGCCTCTAAGTTCTGTCCCCCTCCTATGAGCATTGCCTTGGGACCTTGAGCTCCCTCTGAACTTGGACATTTGAGGGCTGGCCCTTTCACACTGCACTATGATCCTATATGATATTTGGGGTGTAAGCATTGCCTGGAACTTTTACACATCCCAAATAAGAGAATGGCTTTGGAAAAATCTGGTCCTTGGAAGTTGGTTTATTCCATATGTCAGACTAGGAGTGTGAATTAGGCTCTCCTTGGTTGGAATCTTAATTTCTGATGCAATTTATTTAGTTATTTTTTCTGGATTCCTTCAAGTTGTAATAATTTGTAATAACTACGGGTTGTATAGTAAAATGGGGAGGGACTCTCATGTAATGCATATGGGGTAGATATCATGCTGTAAGTTTACTTCTGCAATCACAACTTGTTCATTACTGCGTTAGAAATCATGCATATAAGGTATTCATTGATGCATTAGAAATTATGCCTATAAGTTATTCATTACTGCATATAGAAATCCTGCCTATAAGTTCATTCATCGGCATATAGATATCATGCCTATAAGTCTATTCATTAATGTATATAGATATCCTACCTATAAGGTATTCATTACTGCATATAGAAATCCTGCCTATAAGTTATTCCTTTGCATTAGAAATCATGTCTATAAGTTTCTGCGCTTTCGCATACACACCTTAGGTAAACCGTCTATAGGTTAAAATAACAAATGTACTCTAGGTATGACGCCTATAGGTTTCCTGAACTCTTACAAATGTTCTAAATCAATCACGTGCAGAAAGCATGCCTATAGGGATAACTAAATGAATCTGAATCATCTACCTCATTTTCAAGTCTAAAATCAATAGTAAATGGCGTTGTATATCTGCAGATTTTGTTTCCTCTTAAATAGTAATCTTTCTTTTATTTCAAGATTTCAAAATTGCTTCCTCTATCAAAAAATTCAGTTTTTTGAACTTTTCCTAATCTCTTGCAGCTATTATGTGAAAACCCCCTTTGTATTTCTAATGCTTGTTTGCCTACTTGTTGTTTGCATTTAAAGTCACAATATAGCATGGCTGAGAACCAAACTAGTGGATCTTGAGTGGTGTCTAACACCTTCCCCTCGAGATAATTTCTATCCCTTACCCGAACTCTGGTTTTCCAACTCAAATACCCTTAGTGTCCTAATGCACTTAATTATTAGGTGGCGACTCTTCAAATCCAAAAGCCCAAATCCCAAACGGGAATAGAGTTGTCTTCCCAAATGTCATAAACCCGATTTCGCGAGAAAAAGGGGGCGTCGGCAGCAAGGCGACCCTGCTGGGGATTTCATTAGACTTTTACCACTTCATGTTATATGTGACTTTATTGCTTCTTTATTGCTTTATTTAATGTACTTATTCAAAACTGACGTGGCTTCTTATTTGTTTTTCTTTAATGCTTTCATTTACTGCTTTCCTTCAATGCTGTTGTAATTTTTGACCAATTATTGTAATCATTATTTTTTTTCATGAACGTGAAAATACGTGACAATTTGTTTCATTCTTGTAATTGCATCTTCAACATCATATTCCACTCATACTAAACAAATACCATAGCAACGCTTATAATGAGTTGTTGTGCTCTTTCAATATTATTACCCCCTAAATTTGGCAAAGGCATATTTGCAGTAAAACCAGTTGATCAGCGGTGTAGTCGATGGTTCCGTGCCTTTCCCTCTTGAGTTGTATGCTCGAGGGTATCGGTCTAATACCCCACAGAAACCTTATTCTATTTAACTGTGCATGCATCACTGTCAAACCTAGTCAAGCCAGTTATGTTGTCCATATAATGACTCTTTAAGATAGCCTTGTCCAAAGTCCACTAGGTTTCCTTGGAACTCAAAAGGACAACACCATATTGTTTGCATTTTTTTGGAGAACTAAATGCCATTATGCTAATTATTAGTTTAAATAGTCGAGTCCGGTGGGGGTAAGGGTCTAACACTTTGTTTTGCAGAAAATAAGGCACGAAATCCCCAGATTCGGCATGGTAACCAACATTCACCCAAGGTTGCTAAGATGGTGGGAAGACCTTCATTCCAGTGACCAGACTCTCGTCTGCAAATATTTGGGGAATTTGCCTTCTCTTTTGGAAATCCAGCCTGACAACAAAATCATAGAGGCTACAACCTTATTCTGGGATAGTGAAAGATCAGTGTTTCGATTTGGGGACCTTGAAATGACCCCCTTGCTTGAAGAAATAAGAGGGTTAGCTGGTATTCCTTGGGAGACTCCGGGTTTGCTTATGCCAGAAAACCGCAAGGGTAGGGGTTTCCTCAAGATGATGGGACTGAAGAAAAACCCAGACTTGACCTATTTGAAGGATTCTTATATTCTTTTGACTATCTGTACGAGAGGTACGACCATAGCATGTCCTACCATACCTACCTAGATGAATTCGCCCTCACATCGTTGGGGCATATCTACCGGAGGGTCTTTGTCTTTATGTTTTTCTTTTTGGGGATGATAGTGTTTCCTATGAAGAAGGCTAGGATCCATACCAGACTAGCCATAGTTACCAAGACACTAATGGAAGGGATTGGAGGGCAGCCTTTTAGCATAGTGCCCATGATTGTTTCTTATATATACCGAGGCTTTAGAAAACTGTCAACGAGGGTCCAGTCACTTCGAGGGTTGCAACTTACTACTCCAACTATGGATTATAGAACATCTCCAAAGAGGTCAATACCGTCAAGAGATTCCACGAAGACCGTGGAACGATCATATAGCCTTCCACCATCCCAAGAGAATGAACTATATGCCTAATATGTTTTCTCAACCGGGAGACGTCAAAGGGCGGGTAGAGTTGTTTAAAAATCTGAAAGAAGATAAGGTGCAGTGGATGTTTGAATGGTTCCCCACTGGAGAGTTCATCATCCCTCTCGGGACACTCCATTCCTTATACTCATTGGTCTAAGGGGAACTTATCCCTATGTCCCTCTCTGAGTCATAAGGTAGGTAGTGAGGAAACAGGTCATACCAAAGGTCGAAAAGAAGAGTCATTTCAGGTCCGATTTTGAAGATGACGATAGCCCATACAAATGTAAAGCTCAACACATGTGGAATTGCAAAATCATACTTTAAAAGGATTCCATATAACATGACAGATACCATGCCGGTTACACCCTATACCATCCAGGTTGGTTAGAAGAAGATCATGCTGGGTTAGGACAATCCGTGTCTGTTTGAGGTCATAGGGTCATCGACGAGAGGGCTGAAATATAGGTTAAGTAAAACCAATTGCACAAGAGTATCAGAGAGTGCGAAAGTGAACATCAGGAAATTCAAGAAGCAAATCAGATGTTGATTGGAGAGTGGAAAGATATGGCTGTTAGCACCAACAAGCGACTAGGGTATTTGGAGCGAGGTTTGGTAGAGTTGGAAAGAAAATTCATCCAGAGGATTGAAAATTGCCAGAACGCTGAGGGAAATGAAGGAGGGCACTTGGCTAAAGCTTATTTTCCGAGCTAGTGAAGCTATTCGATGGAACTAAAGATGCCGAGTCTGGGGAAGGTTCTTCTGGGACTAAGTAGTTAGGAGTCTTTTTCTTTTCGCCTTAAAATGTAATAACACCAATGGCCATTAGTGACATTTTACTTTATGCAATTTTTTGTGTCATTTTGGGATTCATCTTATTTTTATCAATAAAACGAGGCATTTAGCATTATAAGTTCTCCAAATCAACTTATCTCTAGGCCTACCTCGGGCACAATGAGGCACCCAATTTAGAACACGATTTATATTCTTATACTATGTGTTTAAATATTGCAACATTTTTTCTCAGAATAAGTACTAACTTATTACCTTTTTTGTTTTTACTTTTGTTTTATTCCCCTCCCCAAAAGGTTAGTTCGTGCATTCTGGCATCATCATCCTACTCTGCAAGATCTAAGATCCCTCCACCTTCTCCTCCTCCGAGTCCTATCAGAAACAAGAACAGAACAAAAATGGAAGACTTGAGCAATGTTAGGAAGGAGAACTCAGTTGAAAGGGTAGAGGTTCCTCATGGTATTCAGGTGTCCAAGGAAAGTGCCGCCCAACTCAAACAGAAGTTACTGAAATTTCAAGAAGAACTGGACCGAGTTCGGAACTTGGGAAGCTTGTCATTATCCCTCACTACCCAAGACGTCAACTTTCCCAATGCTAAAAATACTATACCTCCAGAGAACATCCTGAAACCACAGAAACAACCCGCTCCCCATCAAAATTGCAAGACATGTGACACTTCAAACAACACCCCGCTCCTCATTCCCGAACTACTAAATGATCATCCCCACCATACCCCCATCTATGTAGAAACTATACCACAATATATCCAACCCATTTCAAGCACACCATAGTCTGATGACAAAGATTCTCTCATCAAGAACCTGGTCGCAGAGCTCAAGAAACTGACTAGCCGAGTCTAGGGTGTTTAAGGAAACAAAGGTATTGAGGGGCTGAATTATGAGGATCTTTGCATTCATCCAGGTGTCAAACTTCTCGAGGGGTACAAACCTCCTAAGTTCGAGATGTTTGATGGCTCAGGGGATCCTAGAGTCCATTTGAGGACACACTGTGATAAGCTGGTCAGTGTTAGAAGAGATGAAAAGATTTGAATAAAGCTCTTCATGATAAGGTTGAAAGGTGATGCGCTATCTTTATACATTAGCAAAGATCCCAAGAAGTGGACAAGCTGGGTAGGAATGGCGTCCAATTTCATGGACAAGTTCAGATTAAATATGGATAATGCACCAGATTTTTTCTACATCCATATTTTGAAGAAGAAACCTACAGAGATATTCCGCGAGTATGCTACTCGTTGGAGATCAGAGGCTGCTAAAGTCAGGACAGCCTTGGAAGAAGAATAGATGAACATTTTTTCATCTGAGCTCAGGATCCACAGTATTATGAGAGGTTGATGCTGATCGAAGGCCAGAAATTCTCCGACATAATCAAACTAGGAGAAAGGATTGTGGAAGGAATTAAAAGCTGTATGGTCACTAATTTTGAGGCATTGCAAGCTACAAACAAGGCCCTACAATCTGGTGGCACGTCCAAGAAAAAGGATATGAGTGTCGTGATGGTTGCACAGAGAACAAATTCCCCAGTAAAATACCAAGCTTACCCGGTACCTCCTCTCACATATCAGCCTATCCCTAATTACCAAGCACCTCCGCCCTCTTACAAAATTCCATCACCTACTTACCAATCATCTCCATCCCCCACATATCAATCTGCCTCACCAAGATATTCCCAACCTGCATCCGTCTACCAAGCCTATAATGCTCAAACCTCTCATTATCAATCATCTCCCGCCCGCCAAAACTTCCCTAGACCGCGCCCTAACTTTGAACTTAGACCTCCCAAGAAATACACCGGCATCGCTGAACCAATCGACTATCTATATGAAAGGCTCAAAGTTGTTGTTTACGTCACCCCAATCCCTGCCATAACTCCAGAAAATCCTTCCCAGTGGGTCAACCCGAACAAAACCTGTGCATACCATTCCGGCATGAAGGGGCATACCACTGAATCCAATTGTAGTCCAGATCCAGCCCTCCGGGGATACTAAAGTAAATGTGTCCATACCACTTAATCTCGAAACACCGCCATCCACAAAGATCACAGAGCCAATTGAGGTAGAGTTTGCGTCTCCAAAGACACATGTACCATTTGAAGTTGCCATGTTACCTCCCAAAATGAGTGTACCCATTCCTATAGCAACGTCAGCCACAACACCATTCCAGACACAGGTTGTTCCTTGGGATTATACCGCCGAGGCGAGAAGAAAAGGAAAAACCCGCTTTTAATTAATTTTAAAGAAGATTGAACATCATTTATGTTGATACCCAATTTTCCCTGTATATTTTACTGTAAAAATAGCATATATATGCATAGCTAAGCTTTTTGTCATTTTCCCTAATTTTTATGGGTTTTTAAATCAATTTATTATTCATTTTTAATAGTATAAAATCAATAGTTATTCCAAAAATTATCATTTTTATGAGTAATTTTTTTTGTTCTCATAGTTATACCAAGATATAGTTAAGGTAATTTATATATATTTTTCCAAATTCATTTGGTATTTTTGAAGCTAAAATGCATATAATTGTAATTTTAGCCTATTTTAAGATTTAATCGCGTTTATAATTATAAAATTAATTCCAGTATTTTTAAATTAATGTTTATATACTATTAATTGTTTTAATACTTTCAATTTGCTTTTTAAATCATTTTTACTTATTTTATAAAATAAAAGGGATAAAACTGGCTATATAAATACTAGCTCCATTTGCATTTTAATTATAGCCAAATTGATCACCTCTAATTGACCCAATTTTGAGCCCAATTCCGGACCAGCCCAGTCCTAACTAACTCAACTCTTAACCCGTTTAAACGACCCAGTCCGTTCCCCACCTACCCGTCTAAATCTGGACCGTTGATCACTCGAGATCAACGGCCAGGATTCACCCTTCCTTAATTAAACCTAATGACCTACCCTAATTCCCTTATTTTTACCAGACCCACCGCCCTAAAATTCCAAAACGCTCTCTATTTCTCTCGAATTCTCTCGAAACCCTAGCTTTACTCACCGTCTTCAAACCTAAATCTCTCCAGAATCCATGGCCTGAGCCTGGATGGCTAGACTCACCTCCCTCTGCTCTCAAAACATCTGATACTTAATGTTTCAAGGCCAGACCACAAAGGTCTTCATTCAGACCTCCGCTGACTCGAGGTTTTCGGCCATCTCCGGCATGGCTCCGGCATATCCTAGCCTCCTGAGCATAATTCTAGCCTTATCCAACTTTGATCGGACCTTTCCAAGCGTTTCTCATTCTAGTGTTCATCTGAAACCCTAACTGTTTGAGGTTTTTCTCTGATTCTCTTTAGATCTGTGTGTATCCATGCTCTATTTTGAGTTTTCAAAAGGTTTCCCCGACTTTCTTTTGAAAAATTACTTTTAAAGTCATTTTTTTTGTTTTAGGGTTTTCTAAAATGTTCAAAATGTTTCACCGACTCTTTTCCTTCTTTCCTTTGTAAAAATGAATTTGTCTATGCTATTGTTCTTATGTTCTCTTTTATAACTCTCATGTCTTTCTCCTATGTTCTTGTGTTTGCCTTATTATGCATGTGGGTTATCTCCTGCGGAGTGTTCTAAATTGGTGTGATCCTTACGTGTATGTTAGAAGATCTCATGTGTAATTGAAGGGTACGCGTTGAAATTTGAAATTTAGGTTGCTTAAGACAGTTGGCTTAACTGTTGTGGGGATGAATGTGAGATTTGCAGAAGACTTAGAGTACTGGATGATCTGTGTTTTCACAAACTTATAAATGATTTGAGTTTAATCTCACTATGGTATTGTGGCATCAATAGAGTAAAAGTGTTGTGAGTTATTGAGCATGTCTTGGTCTATGGCTTTGAGCCAAGTGGGGGAGTCTGCTGTGAGCAGTTGATTGCACGGTTAGGTGCTGTTGGTTCCAGTTTGGGGATGCAAGTGAATTAGCTATGGGTAGAGTAAAGGAAAGTTTCTCCAAAGGTTATATTATGCTTGATAGAGTATGATAATCACAGAATGTTGAGAGTGTTGTTGGTAAAGGATGCTCAGTGCATAGAGTAGGAAGTTGCTCGGCTGTATTAGGATGATGACTTCATTTTGCGGTATCGGAGTGCCAATAAAGCACGAGTGGTTCTTTTCGTTAGGTCAGTAAGTTGCAATTTGAATAAGAGTGAATGACTTGCAAGGATGTCTCTAATATGTTCAAGATCCTACAGGGAACAATCGGGTACTTTAAAGTTGTGTGTTTGGTTAAAAATTATGTGTTCATTGGAAGAGGTTTAGATTTATGGTATTTCTATGTTAATTATGGGGTTCTATGTATCGGTATCAGGAAAGTAAAGGTACTAAAATTCGGATTCGTGAGAAGTTCTTCAGATTAAAGTATTCGGGACCGTTATGTTTTTGGGAATATTTATGAGAGTATTCAGTGGCTTATGGGTCTTAGACAGCGGTGGATTAAACTTGGGTTGAGAAATTGTGGTACTACAGCAAGAGGGAGCATCAAGTTGAAAATTAATCAGAAGGAAATTTAGATAGATGGAGTAGCTTGATAGTAGACCAAATAGGTATGGTAAGGATATGATCAATTCTTTGTATGTGTTCGAGGTAAAGGGCTCTTACAGGTATTTTGCAGCAATGCTCATGGGTTTTGATGGCTTGCTTAGCTTGGCCTAGTTAGAAAGATTCAGTCCTGGTAGTTTAATTTGTGCAAACGAAATTGGGAAAGTTCTTGTTGATTTCTACTGTGGTTGGAAATGTGCATTTTCTACGAATATGAGAGGCATGGGATGTGTAATGATTTTTTTCCTTCTAGATGGGATCAATGGATGTTCTTGACTAGTTGAGTGCATAGATGTCTGTGGCTCAGAGGGGAGGTAAAATTTTTCATGTTGTCCTTGGATGGTATGGTATATGCGGCATGTTGTGGAGGACCGAGACTGGTGTGTGCTAGGTTGTAGTTTATTTTGGAAAAGGAGTTCATAAAACTCTTAGGCAGCGGGTAGCCTAAGATAATCAGGGAAATAGTACTACTAATTGGAAATGATTTGGCGAGAGTGTATGTCTTAGAAAAAGGGTAATGTGATTAAACAGATGATACTTTGGTAGTACTGCGACACTTTCTTGTTAGATCGACTGTTGATATTCGAGTTGCTTAAGTGGCACATGGGCATTTTGGAATATCTTTGTGGGATGACTGGGTACTTGACGGTGATATGTATTCGGATGGCGGGATTTGGGGTCAGGTATGGTGATTTGTGTACTACATGGAATTGGAGACCGGACGTTCTCTTATCCAGGATATGTTGTGGACATAGATCGTGTGCATCGGCACTGTTTAGTAACTATCGGGATTTGGAGGCCCGGGTGGATCTTTCTTTGCTTGGTATGTTAGGTTTTAGATATGATATTGGGGTGTAGACTGGTTGTTTCCGTGCTGTGTTATTCTTGACTATTGCGATAAGATGGCGTGGTTGGCTATGTCGGGAAGTGCCACAGAATGAGTGGCAATGTTCGACGGATTATGTCCTATTGGGGATTTTCATATTTTGAAGACCTAGCGGACGGCTGGGAATGATTGCCTTTCTTATTTGTGGTCTTGTGACGAGTGTTAGTGCTAAGGCTCCTCATATTGATTAGTCCCGGTGGTGAGGGACTTCTCGGAGGTATTTCTTGTGGCTAGGTATGTCATCGGGCAAGGCTGTGGATTTTGGTTGATTTGGTACCTTGTATTGTATCGTATAACATCAGCAGAGTTATAGAGGTGGAAGGAGAAGCTTCAGGCTTCCTCGATAAGAAGTTCATTGGCAGGATAATATGGGTGAGTGTTCTATCTTGAGTCCGCTGGGTTGGCTTTGAATGGCATTGTTGAAGGAGGTATTGATTCGATCGTTGTTGAGCTTACAAGTGATTTGGGGAGATCTATGAGATACCTTTCTGTGTTGTAAGATGTTATGTATTGTTGGTTAAAGGCACATGTGGTGTGGTTCAATTGGGGTCTCTTAGTGGAATTTGAGTGGGAAGAGTAATTGAGCGTTGCTTGGTGAACGACGTATCGATTGTGTCCTATCGAGTTGGGTGGCGTATGTTATTATTTCACGGTAGGTGTAATGATTTTCTTTGGTTCCAGACATCAAATTGTGCGTGGCTGTCAATTTCTTTTTAGCATAGTGACTTGAGGCGTTTCATGTGTAACAATATTTGGATAGGATCGCGCATTGTAGCGAGGCTATGTGGAGATATGACCTTTCGGGGTAGATTCATGTGTTCTATTTCTATGATGTGAGACGGGGTCTCAGCCTTGTGTTGTGATGGTACTGATGAGCTTGAGGTACAACTCTTTCGTTTGGGGTTATTTTTCATAATTTGAGTATGTTCAGATCGTTTCTTATAAGTGCGCAAACTATGCAAGTTGTGGCTTAGGCCTATAGTGATGTGTCATGTCACTAGAGTGGTGTGTTGGATTCGAGGTGATAGTTGGGGTCATTAATAAATACGAATAGATTTGATTTTAGCTTGTTGGAAGGATAATATTGAGGTTCGGCTCGGAAATTCGCGGTGGTATTAGCCAAAAGGAAAGTGGCTTCATGAATGGCTGACCTGATAAATGGTGATGGCTTACTGCGTGTTTTAGTAACCAGTTGCAGCATATGTAAAATTGTTGGAATGAAACTTTAGTTGATAAGAAGTTTCCTATCGATATACGGTTGTTATGTGCAACTGTTGTGAATAGAAGTTATCGTTCTGAGTGTTTGCGTTATGTGGTATATCATATAATTGCACCTGAGGTTGTAGGTATGGGTTCTTACAGCTGGTTAGGACTTATTCTGATTATAGATGTGAGGTTCTGATCTTGTGTATGATTTCGGAAGGTGAAATGTGGTTCTTTGATTTATGGGCTAGACTGGATTGTGTGATTTTAGTTAAAATATGTTATTGGACCTATATGAGATAGGGTGACATGGGATCACCCCCGGGTATATGCATGGTAAGGTTATTCAGCGATTGGTTGGCTTTTAGAACAACTTTGGGTACGTTCGAGGATGAACGTGCGTTTAAGTGAGGGAGGATGTAACGACCCGACCGGTCATTTTGAGCTTTTGCACTTTGATCGTTAGTTTTAGAGCATGACTTACCCAGTTTTATGCATTATGACTGATGTAGATTGTTGGTTTTAGCTTTCAGGAAAATCGGAATGAATTTGAAAGAATAGTCTCTGTTGAAGGCTTTGAATTTGAAAGGGGTGACCAAGAGTTGACTTATTTGTATATGAGCTCGGATCAGAATTTTTATGATTTGTCTAGCTCCGTTAGGTGATTTATGACTTAGGAGCGCGATCGGAATGCATTTTGGAAGTCTGGGGAAGGATTTATCATGAATTGGCAAAGTTAATATTTTGGCGAATTCCGGTTGATAGACGATGGAATTCTGAGAGTTGCTGTAGCTTTGTTAAGTTATTTGGGATGGGTGTGTAAAATTTCAGGTCATTCGGACGTGGTTTGGTCGGGTTTTTGATCGAATACGTGTTTCAGAAGTTTTAAAAGAACTTAGGCTTGAATTCGATGTAATTTGATGGTGTTGGTGCTGTTTGAGGTGTTTTGATAATTGGAACAAGTTTGGATGATATTTTGGGATGTGTTGGTGTTTTTGGTTGAGGTCCCGAGGGCTTCGAGGTGATTCCAGATGGCTAACGGAGAGTTTTGTACTTGGGAGATTTTGATTTGGCTGCTGCTTCTAGTATTTCAGCTTCTGCAGAAATGGGACCGCAGAAGTGGCATTGCAGGTGTGAAGAGAAGATTGCAGAAGTACTTTTGCTTGGTGCAACAGGCTCCGCAGATGCGGTGGTTTTTACGCAGAAGCAGAACCGCATATGCGAGCGAAGGACCGCAGAAGCGGAAGTTTTAGACGTTAGTGGAAGCTACAAAAGTGGCACGTGGTCCGCAGAAGCAGGACCACGGAAGCGGAAAATTTTCCCTAGAAGCGAAAATGTGCTGGACAGAAGGCTATAACTTCATTTCATCCGCGATTTTGGGTCATTTTTAACACATGGATGCTCGTTTTTGAAGATTTTTGGACGAGATGAAAGAGGGATACAAGAGGAATCGACTTGAGCTAAGAATCTTGGTCATAAAACCTTATTATATTGTGTAATCCACCTAGAAATTCATGGAAATTCAGCCTAAAACTGAAGAACTGGGGTTTGAGATTTTGAAATTTGATTTGGGGATTTAGGGCCCATTTGAGGTCGGATTTGAGAACTTTTGGTATGTATAAACTCGTGAGGAGATAAGGAATCTATTGATGTGAAATTTTTTGAGTTTTGAGAAGTGGGCCCGGGGCTCGGGTTTTGCTAATTTCGAGATTCTTGATATTTTTCGATTGTTTTCGATTGTGTATTGTTCCCTTAACATATTGTGATGTATTCGCTCTGATTTTGGATAGATTCGACACATGTGGAGGACAATTTGAGCGGCAAGGGCGTCACGAGCTAGAGATTTTGCCAGTTCAAGGTGAGTAATGATTGTAAATGATATACTGAGGGTTTGAAACCCCGGATTGCACATCGAGTGCTATATTGAGGTGACTTGCATGCTGGATAGCGAGCGTGGAGTAGAGCACCATTGGGGATTGTGACTTGGTCCGTCCCGATTGATCATTTTACCGCGTATTTGACTGAAACGTATTTGATATCATCATGATTTGGGCTAACTGCCATATTTGGGCTTCGTGCCAATTATTTGAACCCTTCGGGCAGTTTTTATCACTATTTTCCTCACTGTTTTGAGTCAGATTTGAAACTAAAATGATATTTTGGGCTGAGAACTATTGTTTTACGAATTCCTGAGGGGCTTGTGATCATTTTTGGACTGAGTGAGGCCGAGGGCCATATGTGAGGATATGCTGAGTGATATGAGGCCGAGGGACTGAGATACTTTATATGCCATGAGGTGGCTTTAGTGATATGAGGCCGAGTGCCGAGTGATGTGAGGCCAAGTGCCGAGTGATGATGCGATGGGGTGGTTTGATATTGCGCTTGGGCCGTAAGGCGCCCCTACCGGAGTCTGCACACACAAAGTGAGTACTGTCAACGATATATGGATCGGGCTGCACGCCGCAGCGAGATATGGATCGGGCTGCACGCCGCAGCGGTTACTATATGATACTATTCTGAGAGTGACCTGAGAAAGAGAGCCCGAGGGGCTGAGAGTGTTCTGAGAGTGTTCCGAGAGTGAGCCCGAGGGGATGGTACTGTTTTGAGATATTGCCCAAGGGGCGAACTTTTATTAGCTCATCTTGCATATTTACTTGCCTTTTACCTGTTATACTGTGGTATTTTTGCCCGAGGGGCGGATCTTCTGTGCTTATCGGCACTAACTATTTTGAAATAATTTCATAACTATTGAAAATATTATTTTCAAAAGAGATTTAAACTGAGCCAAGTTATTTCTAAAGATTTCAAAGTTTTCACTGTTTTCTCAAAGGATTGTGCCCTGCTTCTATACAACATGTTGGTTGCTTTACGTGATTTCTTACTGCTCAGTTGTTATTTACTTTTATTGCTCACTGAGTTGGAGTACTCACTTTACTCCCTGCACCTCGTGTGCAGATGCAGGTATCTATTCACCTGGTAGCGGGTTTTGACTTATCAGAGGCAGTTATATGAGTTAAGAAGGTGACTGCCAGCGTTCCAAGCACCATTTTTCTCTCTTTTATTCATTATTCCGGCTTTGTATAGTTTAGGCCTTGTAGTTGGATTTACACTCTAATAGATGCTCGTGACTTGTGACACACCGATTAGGGTAGTGTTAGGTTGTATTTCCGCTAATTAATATTATTAAGTCATATTTAAGCTGTTTATGCATGTTTATCTGTTTTTGAAAGACGAGTTGGGTTAGTTTGCTGTCTTCACGAGAGGCGCCATCATAACAAGTGCGGGGTTGTCACGACCCAAGCCCGGTCGTGATGGCGCCCAATACATTGCTAGGCAAGCCCGACCTTTCAACAATAATCCCAACATTTGATGATTCATGAATTCAAACACAAATATTAGTTACTAAGCCATTTTATCAAAAGTCTAGAAATACCGAGTATTATACAGAAGTCTAACAAAGTACTGAAACATAAACCCAAATAGGATCCGGTGTCATGAACATGAGCCTCTAATACAGAGTGTCATCCTACAACAAGTCTGTCTAAGAAAAAAAAATAGAATAAGGAAAGATAGGGATTGGAGGGAAGGATCAAGGCTGCGAACGCCATGCAGCTACCTTGATGCTCCCGAATACTACTGCTCAGCTAAACAGGTCCTCCCTCAGCATGCGATGCACCTAAATCTGCACACAAGGTGCAGGGAGTAAAGTGAGTACTCTGACTCAGTGAGTAATAAACATAAAGAATGGCTGAAGATAAGAAATCACTGAAAAACACAAGGCAAACTATAACTGGCAGTACCAAACCTTTAACAATAACACCAACAAGTCAATGAAATAATAGTACAGAAAGAACCATGATAGGTAAAACAGGTAAGTAATAATGCATGAATTCAATGCAATGCATATGCCGATACACTCAGGTACCCACTGCAGCGTGCAGCCCGAGCCAACCATATATTTATCATCGACGGTGCTCACTGGGGGTGTGTACAGACTCCGGAGGGGCTCCTACAGCCCAAGCGCAAATAGTCAAGCCATCTCGTGGCACCAACCAGGCCCTCGGCCTCAATGTCAATATAATACTGCTGTGGCGTGCAGCCCGAGCCATCCATATATCCAGAAATCACTATAAGCCCTTCGAGAATTTTTCAATCATTAATTCATAGCTCAAAATATCATTTAAGTTTTCAAATTTGGAAAAGGGGGCTGAGATTCACAAATAGTACTTAAACCTTGGAATGAGGTTAAACAATATGCAAAATCAGTGATATCAATCCCTGAAGGATTCAGATAGTCGGCACGAAGCCCAAATACAATAGTCAAATCCAAGTAACGATGATTTGCAACAAGTTCTAGTAGAAAAACACAGTAAAAACATCACCGGGATGGACCAAGTCACAATCGCCAATAACAAACGACCCCGCACTGGTCATCGAGCGCGTGCCTCGCCTCAATATAGGTTTACGATGTGAAATTTCGGGGTTTCAAACCCTCAATTCATCATTTACACCTATTACTCACCTTAAGCCGACCCCAAGTCTAGCTCGCTATGCCTTTTCCTCTCGAATCGACCTCCTCGCACGTCGAATCTGATCAAAATCACAAGGAATACATTACAATAAGCTAAGGGAACATAACCCAATCGAAAAGACTCTAAAAACATCAAAAATCACGAAGTTGGCAAAACCCGAGCCTGTGGACTACTTCTCGAAAAATTACAAAATTCACATCACCGGATTCCTCGTCTTGCCACGACTCTATACATATCAAATTTACCAAAATCGGAGTCCATTTGACCTTCAGATTCCATTTTTAAATTACCAATTTTCAAGCCCTAGCTTTACCCCCTTTTGATGAATTTCAACCAATATCCATGTTATATTTATTAAAATCTCATGTATTTAGGACAAGGGACTTACCTCCAATCAATTCCCAGTCAAAACTCTTTAATTCTTGCCAAAAGCTCTCAAGGTCGCCCAACAATGGTCGAAAATATCCCAAACTCGCGGATGAAATATTCAATAAAAACTCTTCTGTCCATGCTAGCTTTCGCTTCTGCGGTCCCGCTTCCGCTTATGCGGGACCGCTTTTGCAGCCTTCTCCCCGCTTCTGCGGCTCCACATTCGCACCAGCGGTACCGCTTCTGCAGTCCGCCCTTCCGCTTTTGCAAAATCCCAACACAATGTCCAAAACCGCTTCTGCGGTAAAACTTCCGCTTATGCGGACCCGCTTATGCGGAAATTGCTCAACCTCAACCTTTTCGCACCTGTGATACCTGGCTCTACTTCCGCGCAACCGCATCTGCGGTTTCCTTTCCATAGATGCGGATATACCAGTTGCAACCAAAAACTGCAATTCCAACTTCAAATTTCCTTCCGATAGCCACCTGAAATCACCCCGAGGCCCCCAGGACCTCAACCAAAAGCACCAACACATCCTAAAACATTATTCAAACTTGTTCCAATCATCAAAACACATCAAACAACGCTAAAACCATTAAATCACATCGGATTCAAGCCTAAGTTTCTTCAAAAATTCCGAAATACGCATTTGATCAAAAACCCAACCAAAACACCTCCGAATGATATGAAATTTTTCACTTACATCCAAAATCACCTAAAGAAGCTACTGCAACTCTCGGAATTCCATTCCGAACCCCGGATCAAAATCTCACCTACCAACCGGAATTCGCCAAAATACTAACTTCGCCAATTCAAGCCTAATTCTACATCGGACCTCCAAAAATCAATTCCGATAACACTCCTAAGTCACAAATCATCCCTCGAAGTTAATCGAATCACCGAAAATCACATCCGAGCCCTCTAACTCAATAGCCAACATCCGGTTGACTTTTACAATACAAGCCTTACTTAAACAGACTAAGTGTCTCATTTTGTACCAAAACCAAACCAATTCCACACTAACTCACCAAATGCCGATAATGAAACATGAAGAAACATAAAATGGGGGAAACAGGGCAGTAACACATGAGACGACGGGTCGGGTCGTCACATCCTCCTTAACATAAACAAACGCTCGTCCTCGAGCGGGTCAAGAAATATACCTGAGGTCTCAAATAGGTGAGTATATCTGCTCTGCATCCCCCGCTCGGTCTCCCAATTAGCCTCCTCCACGAGCCACCCTCTCCACTGCACCTTCACCGAAACTATGTCCTTTGATCTCAACTTCCGAACCTGACAACCCAAAATAGCCACTGGCTCCACATCATAGGTCAAATCATCATCCAACTGAACCGTGCTGAAGTCTACCGCATGAGATAGGTCCCCAACATACTTTCGGATCATGGAAACATGGAACATCGGATGAACCCTCGACAAGCTGGATGGCAAAGCAAGTATATAGGCCACCTCCCTAATCCTCCTAAGTACCTCAAAAGGCCCAATAAACTACAGAATCAACTTCCCTTTCTTCCCAAACCTTATAACGCCCTTCATGGGTGAAACCTTCAACAAGACCTTCTCACCCACCATATAAGATACATCTCGAACCTTCCGATCCGCATAACTCTGCTGATGCCACTAAGCTATACAAAGTCTCTCCTAGATCACTTTCACCTTCTCTAAGGCATCCTGGACCAATTCTGTCCCCAATAGTCTAGCCTCTCCGGGCCCAAACCAACCAACTAGAGATCTACACCGTTTCCCATATAAGGCCTCATACGGCGCCATCTGAATGCTGGATTGATAGCTATTGTTGTAGGCAAACTCTGCAAGTGGTAAGAACTCAGCCCAAGAACCTCCAAAAACAATAACACAGACACGCAACATGTCCTCCAATATCTGGATAGTACGCTCGAACTGCTCGTCCGTCTGAGGATGAAATGCTATGCTCAACTCCACCTGCGTACCTAACTCCTACTGAAAAGTCCTCCAAAACTGGGAAGTAAACTGAGTACCCCTATTTGAGATAATAGAAACTGGGACCCCATGCAACCGAGCAATCTTCCGGATGAAAATCTCTGCCAGCCGCTCCGAAGAATATGTAGTACACACCGGAATGAAGTGCGCGGACTTGGTCAGCCGATCCAAAATCACCCAAATCGAATCGAACTTCCTCGAGGTACGAGGGATACCACTCACAAAGTCCATAGTAATCCTCTCCCACTTCCACTCTGGAATATCCATCCGCTGAAGTACACCACCCGGCCTCTGATGCTCATATTTTACCTGCCGACAGTTGAGACACCGAGCCACATAACCCACAATATCTTTCTTCATTCTCCTCCACCAGTAGTACAGCCTCAAATCCTGATACATCTTTGCGGTACCCGGATGAATGGAATACCGCGAGCTGTGGGCCTCCTCTAATATCAATTCCGGAAGCCCATCCACATTGGGCACACAAATCTGGCCCTTTATCCTCAACATGCCATCATCATCAATAGTCACATCTCTGGCATCACCATGCTGGACCCTATCCTTAAGGACAAGCAAATGAGGGTCATCATACTGGCGCTCTCTAATGCGGTCATACAAGAAGATCAGGAAACCACACAAGCCAACACCCGACTAGGCTCCGAACTATCTAACCTCACCATTCGATTGGCCAAAGCCTGGACATCAACTGCAAAGGGCCTCTACCCAATTGGAATGTACGCCAAACTACCTATACTCACCGCCTTCCGGCTCAAAGCATCGTCCACTACATTGGCCTTCCTCGGATGATAAAGAATGGTAAAATCATAGTCCTTGAGTAACTCAAACCACCTCCGCTGCCTCAAATTAAGATCCTTCTGCTTGAACCGATGTTGAAGACTACGGTGATCAGTGAATACCTCACAAGATACTCCATATAAGTAGTGCCTCCAAATCTTTAAAGCATGAACTATAGCAGCCAACTCCAAATCATGTACATGGTAGTTCTTCTCATGAGTATTCAACTAACGAGAAACATATGCAATAACTCTACCCTCCTGCATCAACTCACATATGATCCCAACTCTCGAAGCATCAAAATAGACAGTGTAAGAACCTGAAGCTGATGGCAACACCAATATTGGGGCTATGGTCAAAGTTATCTTGAGCTTATGAAAGATCGCCTTGCACTCGTCCGACCATACAAATGGTGCACCCTTCTGCGTCAACTTCATTAAGGGTGAAGCAATAGATGAAAAACCCTGGACGAACCGGCAATAATAGCCCGCCAACCCAAGGAAACTCCGAATCTCTATGGCTGAGGACGGTCTAGGCTAACTCTGAACCGCCTCTATATTCTTCGTATCAACCTGAATACCATCACTGGACACCACGTGCCCCAGGAAAGCCACTGAACCAAGACAAAACTCACACTTGGAGAACTTTGCATAAAGCTTCTCCTCCCTCAACCTCTGTAACACCGCTTTTAAATGCTATGCGTGCTCCTCCTGGCTACGCGAAATACACTGTTCATCAAGTGAATGAATGCTGCTGGGGCATTAGTCAGCCCAAAGGACATAACCAGAAACTCATAGTGCACATATCTAGTCCTTAAAGCAGTCTTCATAATATCTGAATCCCTAATCTTCAGCTGGTGATAGCCTGAACGGAGATCAATCTTGGAGAATACCTTCACTTTCACTTTGTTCAATTTCCTGTAGTGAAATACATTCTCATTGTACCATCCTTCTTCTTCATAAATAGGACCGGTGCACCCTACAATGACACACTCAAAAGAATGAACCCCTTATCTAGGGGTTCCTGAAGCTGATCATTTAGTTCTTTCAACTCTGCTGGTGCCATGTGATACAGAGGAATGGAAATGGGTTGAGTGACCGGCACCAGATCAATACCAAAATTAATGTCCCTATCTAATGGCATGCCCGACAGGTCTGCTGGAAACATATCAGGACATTCCCTCACAACGGGAATAGAATCAAGACTAGGAGTCTTAGCTCCAACATCTCTCACAAAAGACAAATACGATAGACAACCTTTCCCAACCATCCTGTGGGCCTTTAGGAAAGAAATCACCCTGCTATGAACATAGTCAGTCATACTACGCCACTCAATCCTCGGAACACCCGGTATAGCCAATATGACTGTCTTTGCATGATAGTCTAGAATAGTATGGCATGGACATAATCATTCAATGCCCAGAATAACATCAAAATCTACCATGCTCAACAGTAACAAATCAACTCGGGACTCCAGATCCCCCAATAGTTACCAGACAAGACCGATACATATGGTCTACAATAATAGTATCACCCACTGGGGTAGATACGTGCACAGGTAAAGCAAGACACCCTCGGGTCGTACCCAGATGATGGGAAAAATATGAAGACACATAAGAATAGGTAGAAACGGGATCAAACAAGACAGAGGCATCCCTATGGCAGACTGAGGTAATACCTGTGATAACAGAATCTGATGCAATAGCATCCCACCTATCTGGGAGAGCATAAAATCGAGCCTGGCCACCGCCAGATCGGTCTCTACCCCTGGGGCGACCCCTGGCTTCCTGGCCCTCACCCCTATTTACCTGGGAGGGTGCTGAAGTAGCTGGAGTAGAAGACGAGGGCTGATCCCTTAGCTGAAACCGATCACCATGATGTCGAGGACACTCACTCTTTATATGGACAAACTCACCGCACTCGTAGCAACGACCTAGTGCTAGAGAAGGGGACTGAAGGGAACCTCTCGCTGCAGAAGAACCCTAGGTTGAAGCGACATGAGCAGAGCTCTGTACGGGAAGGGCACTAAGTAAAGGTCGGCCCTCCTGCAATCCCTGATGACCACGACCTGAAGAAGCCCCACTATACTTCGGGCTAGCTGACTGAGGAGGCCTGAAGAAATGACCTTTACCACGCTGGAACTGGCCCTTAGACGGAGCACCACAGAAACTGCCTGAACCACGAGGCCTCTTAGCCTCCCTCTACTCACACTCACTACGGTGAACCGTCTTAATATCACGAGAAATATCAACTACCTCCTCGAACAACGCACCCAAAATCCTCTCTCTGGTCATCAAAATATGGAGTGAATAGTTGAGGCCATCCACGAGCCTCCTAATCCTCTCCCAATCTGTCATGATCATCTAAGTAGCATCACAAGCTAGCTATGAAAATCTCATATCGTACTAGTTCATAGACATGTCACCCTGAGTCAACCACTCAAACTGACGTTGCAGCTCCTCCCTGCAAGACTGCGGTACGTACTTCTCCAAAAAGAGAGTGGGGAACTGCTGCCATGTAAGGGGCACTGCATCAACAGGCCTACGCCTCTCAAAATCCTCCCACCATTTAAATGCAGCCCCTGAGAACTGTAAAGTAGTAAAAACCACACCATTCGACTCCAATATCCCTGCGGTGCAAAGCATACGCAGACACTTGTCAAGAAATCCTTGGGCATCCTCGCACTCAGCACCACTGAATGTCGGAGGCTGGAGCCTATCGAACCTCTCAAGATTACGCTGCTCATCGTCTAGCATAGCTGGAACCACCTAGTCGGGAGGTTGTGCAAATGGTGCGACTGGGGCAACTGGTGCAACTGGTCCAACCGGTTGAGCTGGGGCTGCTCCCGGTGTCTACAATCCCCGAACAACCTGCTTAGGTGTGCGAGCAGCGGGTGTCTGATTGCCTCCGCCGGTCTGTGAAGTAGCTGCTACAGTAGTGGCTGAGACTGCCTGAGCCAGGCTAGTGCAAACTGATAGTATCTACGCCAAGGCCTCCTGGAGACCTGGAATCACAATGGGTACTGCTGGTGCCTGCACAGGTGCTGCTGGAGCATCTTCAGCTGGAGGCTCGTCCTGAATTGGGGTAGCTGGTGGATCAATAGGTGCTGCCCTTGCTGGTCTTCCTCGACCACGACCACGACCGCATCCACAGCCTCTAGTGGGTGGTAATGGTGGTCGTCCGTCACATCCGGTAGCACGAGTCCTCGCCATCTGTGAGAGAATAGAATACAGAAGTTTAGTTCTCGGACCAACAAAGTCACACGACAAGAATTTCAAGAATATGAAGTTTTCCTAAAGGTTCTGCATTCTCTCGAGGATAAATACTAACGTCTACGTACCGATCCGCAAGACTCCACTAAACTGGTTTATGACTCACGAGACCAAGTAACCTAGGCTCTGATACCATCTTGTCACGACCCAACCTCCGATCGTGATGGCGCCCAACACATATCTAGGCAAGCACGACCTTTCAAAAATAATCCCAACATTTGATGATTCATGAATTCAAACACAAATATTAGTTACTAAGCCATTTTATCAAAAGTATAGAAATACTAAGTAATATACCGAAGTCTAACAAAGTATTGAAACATAAACCCAAATAGGATCCGGTGTCACGAACATGAGCCTCTAATCCTATAGGCATGCTTTCTAGCGTCGTTAATTTAAACCCTTTACGCAGGCGTAGCTGAAGTGTGGAAATATTACGAGCATGGTGCCTAGGATGCACTTGTTTATTATTTGACCTATAACTGTTTGCCTAATGATGAATGCGAAAATGCAAAATCTTAAAGACATGGTCTCTACATGTAAAGTCCTTATGAGCTGGATGTTTATATGATATGCAGAGTTCCTATAAGCAGGATTTCTATACATGAAATTGCAGGAATTCTATGAGCATGATTTCTATATGAGATTGCATAAATTTAAAGAGAACTCCTATAGGCAAGATATATACCCTTAGCCATATATAGATAACCCTCCCCTTTTTACCAAAACCCCATAAGTTATTACAAAATTTTATTACAGACCAAAATGAATCAAAACAGGAAATAAAATAATATCAGAACTCTTAAGCTGCGTCCAAGGAACCTAATTCAAACCCAAGGTCTAACAATATGATATGAGCCAACAGCCAGGATCAGATTTTCAAAGCCTTTCTCTTATCCGGAATATGTCAAAGTTCCAAGGAGTTTCAAGAACTCCAGGCAATGCTCACATCTAGACATTATTGCAGAACTAAATTAAAGTGCAGTGTAGAAGGGCCAGCCCTCTAATGTCCAAGTTCAGAGGGAACTCAAGGTCCCAAGGCAAGGCTCATTGGAGAGGGGCTGAACTTAGAATCTAGGAACATGTGTAATTGCAATAGAGGGATTTAAGGGATTCCAAGGCAGGCTGGTGGTCATGCCCAGGAACATAAAATGTTGGCACACCCCTGACCAGCCCACTAGCCAAACATTGGAGAGTCTAGGACCTATTGAAGGTCAAACCATGGCCTGTGCAATAATTGGGATACTGTCAGGCCAAGGTTTAAACTCAACACATAAAAGGGGGTTAGATGTAGGGACTAATATGAGAGTAGAAGTAAAGAAAGAAAAATACTTAGCGTAAGTAAACCACACAGAAGAATGAAACAATAGAATAAACATATAGGGATTAGGTAAAAATTTAAATGAAAGGGGCATACCAATTTTCAGAAAGAGACAAGCAAGTAGGGAGAAGCCGTAGATTTAGGGAAGCCAAGTTGCAATCAAGAAGCAAAAGTGTGAGCTTTTAGAAGAGAGTTTGTGATAAAATTGTGTCTGTGTTAATGAAAGAGCAGGGTATTTATAATTGAAAACAGGTGTATAAAATAAGGCTAGAATCGTAGTTTAGTAGTAATTAAGGAACTATGTACCAATTAAAATCAATTAACGTATAGATTTCCTTTAATTAAGGAATCAAAATCCAAATATTTGGGTAGAAGTTATTTAAGGAAGGAGATCAAGTGAACATCATGTACAGAGCAGACAAATAAGGGTAAGTACATGGAAAAAATTTAAGGTAAAAGTCTAATGGTACTTGATTCGTAAAAACAAGGAAAGTGAATCCGTAAAGTAGCCAGTAAAGAATCAAATTGAAAGTCTTGTTCAAGTCAGAAAAGAGGTAAAGGAATGTTTCAATTTAGGCAAAAATCAGTAATCAATCAAATAAGGAACATTAAAGGAATTCAAAATCAATTAACAGTTGGCAAGACATTTGAAAGAGAAGTTCTCATATATAAAACACATAGACATGTCAAGCAAGAAGGCTTCAAAATCACAAACGCTGAAAAAGGCTCAAATTCAATTCATAAATTTGGAGTAAGCCTGAGAGTTCAATGTTTCAAAGTAGAACCCTTGTCCAAACATAAAACCAAATTAGCCAAAGAAACCCCCAAAACCTATAGTTTTTAAACTCGAACAGAGATGAGAAGGAAAGCTATTGAGACAGGCTCGGAGACCTCTTTAAATGAAAGAAGTTTCAAGAAAAGGCTTGGAATTTAAATGAGTTCAGGTAGTGTATACTTAAAGAAACAGTCGATGAAACACATTTAGAAAGAATCCAAGCAAAGTCCAGTAAAGGCAACCAGAGGACAAAAACTCAGTAGGAAAGCACAGTAGAGAAACCCATAAGATAGGCATGTGAGAGCATGGTGAAAAATCAGTAGGAGATAGAATGAAGCATAACAGAAAAAAACCTCATAACAAGGCAAATATTAGAACACACAAAAAATATGTGAGTCATAAAAGAGCAAATAAGAACATAGCAGGGATCGATTCACACCAAGAAAAAGGAGAAGAGGAAAAGTCAGAAACATTTTAAGAACTTTCCAGAAACCCTAATCGAAAAGAAGTGCTTTTTTGAAAGAAAATCGGAGAAAACGTTTAACAAACTTAAGCAACGGTGCAAACATGTAACAAATCTAAAAATAATCGGAGAGAACCTCGAGATTTAGGGTTTCAAATGAACCCTAGAGATAAGAAAGGCTTCGAAAACACCCGATCAAAGTCGGATAATGTCATAAATAGGCTCAAAAGACCAAGAGCCACCGGAGCAAGGTTGGAGATGGCCGGAATCTTCGAATCAGTGAAGGCCTGGGTGAAGACTATCCATGGCCTGAGAAGCCATGGATGCCACTGAAAACATGGTTGAACATGGTAGGAGAGGCTAGGGTTCCGGGAGAGGTTGAGAGAGAATTGGGAGATGGGGGTGGCTGAAGGGTGGAAATGAATTAGGGTTAAGGGTAGTCTGTGAATTAAAAAAGAAATAGTTAATCTGAGCCGTTGATCTTCCAGATCAATGACTGAGATTAAAAGGGGGGAATCCGGTTGGGTTTTAATTGGGTTATGGATTGGGTTGGTTTTAAAATTGGGCTGGATGCAATTGGGTTTAGTTGTGGTTAAAATTGAAATTGCAAAGGGTTTATAATTGAAATGGACGAGGCTAAATGTTAAACAACCATTTCTTCCCTTTTTAATTAAATAAAATAGTTAAAATAAATTTCAAAACCAATTAAAAGTAGTACATTGTTTAATAAAATATAAATGTTAATTAAAAAAATACTTGGAGCAATTTTGTAATTGTAAAATACTATTAATCAAAAAATAGTCTATAATTACAATTATAGCAATTTAGCTTTAAAAATACCAAATAAATTTTATAAAAGTATGCAAAAATCACCTTAATTATATCTCGGTGTAAATATGAGAGAAAAATAAATTATTCACCAACGAATGATAGTCTGGAAATAATTATTGAGTTTTGTACTATTAAAAAAGATAACAAATTAATTTTTAAAAAATCTTTAAAAATAAGGGAAAGATACCAAAACCCTTGGTCATGCTTATATATGCATGTACATGCTATTTTGAGTATATAAAATACATAGGGAAAAATTGGGTATAAACAACTGCCCATCTTTAACCGGGAAGGATGAAAGAGTTGTTGGGTAAAGATATGATGACCAATTTTGACCGAGAGAGACGACTTGCAAAGGTTTTGACCGAGCTCTAGTTTTGAGCTACTTACATATGCCTGGTTTTACAGGAATAAGGTCATATGTAGTTCGAGATGCATCGATGGAATATACCGATGGAAGTTTTTGAAGAGACAGACACAATATTTAGGTTGGGAAGGGTGGCCAGGGACTGATGGATAGCCTTATGCAATGCAAGAAAATGCAAGATGGAGACAATGCTTATTCTCGGAAGGCAGAAAGGTAGCCTTATGCAATGCAAGAAATGCAGGATAAAGACAGTGCTTAGTCTCAGAAGGCAAAAAGGTATGTAATGCAAGAAATGCAGGACGATAACAGTACTTAGTCTCGGAAGGCAGAAAGGTAGCCTTATGTAATACAAGAAAATGCAGGATGGAGATAGTGCTTAGTCTCACAAGGTAGAAATATAGCCTTATGCAATGGAATGAACAAGGTGAAGAGTAATGAAATCTCTTAGCTGAGAGGTGATAGCTGACAATTGGTTGTCCTTATGGCTGCTGGGGATGTTGCATGCGAACAGTGCTTAGAGATGGGTGATGATCCTGAGAATTGTATTCCTGCAAAGTGTGAGTTTGTAATCGTATCCGATGATTCTATGTTTTGGGGTGCCTGCATTCAAAGAAAGATTGTGAGTTTTGTCAAGGGGGGAAGGTTAGTTCTTCTTCCCGCGGACTGTGCTCGTCCTACTCGGCTCCTGATTTCATTGGGGTAGCATTGCTAACAAAGCAAGTCTAACAGTATCCATGCATAATCTAAAAATATAATGTAAATAAATAATAGATAACAAAAATGATTTTCTTTTAGAAGAACCGATGACTGCGACGTGGTTCAAGATATTGCAACATCTTTTGCTCTGAAATTTTTAGGGTCCTCCTCAAAATTCTGCCCCAATTTACTGGGTTGTTGCCTCTAACGGTTGCGCACGATGAATGGCCAGAATCAACTTCAAAATTTTGAGGGTCCTCAAAATTCTACCCCAGTTTCCAATATCGGGGGAAATAAAAATTTAATTGAATTGTGACCGAACCCATAGGGCTGCCTACGTATCCCCTCTTAAATGAGAATTAGTTTAGGTGTAGTTCAAATTACATCATAAAGGAATCATAATGGTTACACATAGTATCGTTTCACTGCATCTGAATTGATTGTCTTCGGCCAAACTTCTCCGTCCATTTTTGCGAGTATGAGGGCTCTTCCGGTTAGGACCCGGTGAACCTTGTACGGACCATGCCAGTTGGGAAAAAAAATTCCTTGGCCTCGTCTTGGTGCGGAAAAGTCTTCTTCAGTACTAACTGCCCTGGCGCGGACTGTCTTGGTTTGACTCTGTTGTTGAAGGCTCTGGTCATTCTATTCTGATAAAGCTGACCGTGTCAAACTGCATTCAGTCTTTTTCAGTCTATAAGCCCTAATTGCTCGTAACAACTTTTTACCCATTCTGCATCTTCAAGTTCCGCTTCTTGCATAATTCTAAGGGAGCAAATCTCTACCTCAGCTGGAATGACTGCCTCAGTACCGTAAACCAATATATAATGAGTCGCCCTAAGTGCAGACGGTGGTACGGTATCCTAGTAGAGCGAATGATAACTTCTCATCCATTTCTTGTGTTTTTCTATCATTTTCCTTAGTATCTTTTTGATATTCTTGTTGGCTGCTTCTACAACTCCATTCATCTGAGGTCTGTAGGCCATAGAATTCTTGTGCTTGATCTTGAAGGTTTTGCACATTGATTTCATCAGATCACTGTTGAGATTGGAACCATTGTCAGTAATGATTGACTCTAGGATGCCAAACCGACAAATTATACGGTCGTGGACAAAGTCTGCCACAACCTTCTTGGTCACTGCCTTATACGATGTTGCTTCAACCCATTTGGTGAAATAATCAATTGCCACCAGAATGAACCTGTGCCCGTTTGACGCAGCAGGCTCGATAGGTCCAATGACATCCATCCCCAAGTGGCAAATGGCCATGGTGATCTTGTTGCATTGAGATCATTAGGAGGCACCTTTATCATGTCTGCATGAATTTGGCAATAATGGAATTTCCGAACATACTGGATGCAGTCTGTCTCCATGGTCATCCAGAAGTAACCAACTTGTAGTATTTTCTTGGCTAAGATGAAACCATTCATGTGTGGGCCACAAGTCCCTGTGTGAACCTCCTCTAACAATCTGGATGCTTCCCTTACCTCGACATAACTCAATAATCCCAAATTGGGAGTCCTCCTATATAGGATACCTCCGCTATGAAAGAAGTGATTGGACAATATCCACAGTGTGCGCTTCTGGGTTGTGTTTGCAAGTTCTGGATACTCTTTTGTTGACAAATATGTCTTAATGTCATGGAACCATGACTTTTCGTCTGCCTCTTCCTCGACATGAGCACAATAGGCAGGTTGATCCTTGATTTTTACCGGGATGGGATCAATGAGGTTCTTATCTGGATGTTGAATCATGGATGATAGAGTGGCCAATGCGTCGGTGACCACTCTTCTCGAACCTCCTCCTCAACTTTTCTACATGATGTAAGTATGGTAGTATTTTGGAGTTCTTGGTTGACCACTCTTCTCGAACCTGATGTATGAGCAAGTCGGAATCCCCAATCACTAGTAACTCCTGAACGTCCATGTCAATGGCTAATTTGAGCCCCAAAATGCAGGCTTTATACTCGGCCATGTTGTTGGTGCACCGGAACCTGAGTTTGGCGGACACCGGATAATGTTGACCTATTTTTGATACTAGAACTGCTCCTATGCCAACTCCTTTAAAGTTTGCAGCTCCGTCGAAAAACATTCTCCAGCCATCATAGGATTCTACAGTGTCTTCTTCTATGAAAGATACCTCCTCGTTAGGAAAATACATCTTTAGAGGATCGTATTCTTCTCCCACGGGGTTTTCGGCAAGATGATCGGCTAGTGCTTATCTATTGATCGCTTTTTAAGTCACGTAGAGAATATCAAACTCACTCAACAATATATGTCATTTGGCCAGTTTGCCCATAGGCATGGGCTTTTGAAAGATGTACTTTAGTGGATCTATCCTTGATCTGAGATAAGTGGTGTAGGCACAGAAGTAATGTCTCAACTTTTGATATAGCCAAGTCAAAGCACAACACGTGCATTCTAGTAGGGAATACCGGGCCTCGTACGGGGTAAACTTCTTGCTGAGATAGTAGATGGCCTGCTCCTTTTTCTCCATTTCATCATGTTGTCCTAAAACACAGCCGAATGCTCCATTCAGCAAGGCAATGTAGAGTAATAGGGGTCTACCCGGTTTGGACGAGACCAGGACTGGCGGCGTTGACAGGTATTCCTTGATTCTATCAAAGGCCTTTTGACAATCATCGGTCCATTTAGTGGCGATGTCTTTCTTCAACATCTTAAAGATTGGTTCACAAATGACAGTGGACAGGACTATGAACCGGCTGATGTAGTTGAGTCTCCCCAAAAAACTCATGACCACTTTCTTATTCTTTGGAGGTGGTAATTCTTGAATGGCCTTGACCATTGATGGATCTAGTTCTATTCCTCGTCGACTTACGATGAACCCAAGTAATTTTCCGGTAGGAACCCCGAATGCACATTTGGAGGGATTCAGTTTCAAGCTGTACCTTCTTAATCTGTTGAGGAACTTCCTCAGATCTTCCATGTGGTCAGTGGCTTTCTTGGATTTGATGATGAATTCATCTACATACACCTCGATTTCTTTGTGTATCATGTCATGGAAAATGGTAGTAATGGCCCTCATGTAGGTGGCCCCAACATTCTTTAATCCGAACGGCATCATCTTATAACAATACATCCCCCACGGCATAATGAAAGTTGTTTTCTCTGCGTCCTCTTCGTCCATCCATATCTGATGATATCTAGAAAAATAATCAACAAATGACTGCAGCTCATGTTTGGCGCAGTTGTCAATCAGGATGTGTATGTTTGGCAGTGGGAAGTCGTCTTTTAGACTGGCCCGGTTGAGGTCTCGGCAGTCGACATAGATTCTAACCTTCCCATCCCTCTTTGATACTGGCACGATGTTGGCTAACCATATCAGGTACTCTACTACCCTGAGGACCTTGGTTTTGACTTGTTTGGTAACTTCTTCTTTGATTTTCAAACTCATATCTGGTTTAAAATTTCTGAGCTTCTATTTTACCGGTGGACATGCCGGATCTATTGGCAATTCGTGAGCTACAATGGATATACTGAGACCGGTCATATCATTATATGACCAGGAAAATATGTCCTCATATTCTTTTAAGAACTTCGTGTACTCTTCCTTTTCTAATGGTGATAGGTGAACGCTGATGTGCGTTTCCTTGACATTCTCTGTATCGCCCAAGTTGACGACCTGAGTTTTGTCCAGGTTAGACTTAGGTCTATTCTCAAAGTCCTCAACCTCTCTAACGACCTCTTCTGGTATTTTATCTTCTTCTGAGTGTATGTCCTTTTGTTGCGTTACCTCATCGCATGTCACATTTGTCAGTTCATCAAGACAAGTAATAGTAATGATGTGTAAAGTAAAGTAAATGGCAGAGAAAAGAATTAATGAGAGCAAGATTTATATATGAAACTGAAATGCTTTGATAAATGCCAAAATGTTTTTTGAACATCGGAGCTCTTTTTAAAATTTAAAGAAAATATGAAAGGAAATCAACTGATGAAAAAGTAAAAAACGATGCATAATGCTTTGTTCAGCCTTGCTACCCCGAAGCTCTCCGGGCCTTGGTGATTCTGACGGACCAATTGTTGAGGCGATATCCTCGGTTCACCGCTTGTATAGAAGGGCCTTCCTCCCCTTTTTCCTCGAGAATGACGTGACAGTCTATATCGTCATCTTCCAAAAATAGGTTCTTCATTAATGTCAATGTTTCATCTTTCTCTGACCCATACACGATGTCGACTGGCTGGAAAGTTTGTTCTAGGTGGGGTATCGGGTGCTCCAGCAGATAGTAATGGCCGCGCCATGGTGGCGCCCAGTTCTTGAACTCTTGCCAACTGTATCCATACCCTAACCCAAAAGTGGTGCCATACTTCTTCAGTTTGATAGGCTTGGTAATTCCCTAGAGGTTATTGCCGAGCCCTTTGCCAGATTCATACATGCTCCAGTTTAGTATACTCTCTATCTTGTTATCCCACCACTTATCTTTGTCCACGGCATTGACTCGCTCGATCTGGTGGTAGGTTTCTCCTCATAGTTTCTTTCTGCCTTTAATCGCTGGGATGGTTTGACGACTGTATATGGGGTTACTCCCATCTCTATAATTAATCACCTCTTGGTGATTCCACTCGAACTTCACTGCCTGGTGCAGGGTTGAGTCTACGGCTCCAGTAGCATGGATCTAGGGTCGTCCCAGAAGCAAGTTGTAGGATGCTAGGATGTCTATTACTTGAAAATCAATATCGAATCAAGTTGGTCCCATTTGTAAACAGAGACTGATCTCTCCAATAGTGGACCTTTGGGAGCCATCAAAGGCTTTGGCGTTGATAACCCCATCCTTGATTTCATGCTGACTTTTCCGTAGTGTTCTGAGGGTCACCAGTGGACAAATATTGAGGCTGGACCCTCCATCAATCAATGTCCTGGTGATGAAGTAGTCCTCGCATTACACAGTGATGTGCAACACTTTGTTGTGGACTAAAGCTTCAGGGGGCAACTCATCCTCGTGGGAAGTGATTTTATGACTCTCCTATACCTGCCCGACCATGTTTGCCATATCCCCTCCAGTTATATTACTGGGTACGTACGCTTCGCTTAGTATCTTCATCAGGGCATTCTTGTATGTCTCGGAGCTCTGCAATAGAGCCAGAATGGAGATCTGTGATGGTCTTTTGTCCAGTTGGACGACAACTGTATATTCTTTTGCCTGTATCTTCTGCCAGAGATCATCGGGCCCACTTTTAATAGGCCATCCGGAGGCCTGCTTACTTGATTCAACTAAGTGCTCCGGAGTATAAAGTCTGCCAGTCCTGGTCATACCCTGTGCCGCAATTGCTTCTCCGGACCTAGTCTTTCCCTTCCTTCTTTCTTCGGTGGTGTAATCTCAAGGTATTGCCTGTGTATGGAACGACGTTACGGCTGACATCGCTACAGGAATGGGCACTGTGGTTTTAGGTGGAAATACAACAACTTCGAATGCTACTTTTGGAGACCTAAACTCCACCTCAATCGGCTCTGTGGCCCTTTTTTACGACGTTGTTTCAAGTTCGAGAGGCACGAACATGTTTACTCCATCATTCCTGGAGGGCTGAATCTGGACTATAATTGGATTCAGTGTGACGTCTAGTTTCTTAGGCTCGTCACCCTCGGCAATTAATCCAATTGACCCCTTGGGGTCCCAATTATCTTCTACTTCGATCATATGCACACCACCACCCTTGTGATTAGGCAAGGGATTGTTGCGAATGTTAGGAGCAAATTCCTTGGCCAATATGATTTTATTGTCAATTAGAGCTTGGATCTTATCTTTTAGAGATCGACACTTATCGATGGTATGTCCTTTCATTCCAGAATGGTATGCACAAGTTTTATTTGGATTGACCCACTAGGAAGGATTATCTGGAGTTATGGCAGGGATTATGGTGACTGACTGCTTTGAGTCTTTCATATAGATGGTTGATTGGCTCGGTGATGGCGGTGTATTGCTTGGGAGGTTTGCGATCAGAGTGGGCATGGCCTGGGGATGTTTTGGCAGGTGGGAAGTGATTGGTAGTGGGCATTATAGGCTTGGTAGACAGGTGCAGGTTGGAAATATCTTGGTAAGGTGAGTTGATATGTAAGAGTGGGAGATGATTGGTAAGCGGGTGATGGAATTTGGTAAGAAGGCGGAGGTGCTTGGTAGTTGGGAATAGGGTGGTATGTGATGGGGGTACCGGGTAGGCCCAGTATTTTATTGGGGACTTGGTTCGTTGTGAAACCATCACGGCACTCACGTCCTTTTTCTTGGACGCGCCACTAGATTGTAGGGCTTTGTTGGTAGCCAGTAGTGCTTCAAAATTAGTGATCATTCCACTCTTAATGCCTTCCTCAATCCTTTCTCCTATATTGATAATATCGGAGAATTTTTGACCCTCTATCAACATTAACCTCTCATAGTACTGCGGATCTTGAGCTCAGACAAAAAAGTCAGTACATTTGTCCTTCCTCTAAGGTCGGCCTGACCATAGCAGCCTCAGATCTCCATCGAGTAGCATACTCGCAGAATGTCTCAGTGGGTTTCTTTTTCAGATTCTAGATGTAGAAGATATCTGGTGCAGTTTCCGTATTGAACCTGAACCTGTCCATGAAATCAGATGCCATTCCTACTGAGCTTGTCCATTTCTTAGGATCTTGATTAATGTACCAAGACATCGCATCGCCTTTCAAACTTCTCATAAAGAGTTTCATGCGAATCTTCTCGTCGTTTTCTACACTGAAAAGTTTATCACAATATGTCCTCAGATCGACTTTAGGATCTCCCGAGCCATCATACATTTCAAACTTAGAAGGTTTGTACCCCTCGGGAAATTCAACGTCTGGCTGGATGCAAATATCCTCATAATTCAGCTCTTCAATGCCTTTGTTTCCTTCCACGCCCTGGACCCGGCTAGTCAACTTCTTGAGCTCAGCCGCCAGGTTCTTGATGAGAGAGTCTTTGTCATCAGACTCTGGTGTGTTTGTAATGGGTTTGGTGTAGTGTGGCAGGGTTTCCACATATATGGGAGTGTGGTGGGGATGATCATTTGATGGTTCAGGTATGAGGAGTAGAGTGTTGTTGAGATGTGTGTTGTAATGAGTAGCGGGCTATTTCTATGGCTTTAGGATGTTCTGTGGAGGTATGCGGTGTTATGTATTGGGAAAGTTGATTTCTGGAGTAGTGAGGGAGAATGAAAGACTTGCCAAGTTCCGAACTTGGTCTAATTCTTCTTGAAATTTCAGTAGCTTTTGTTTGAGCTGAGTTGCACTTTCTTTGGATACTTGAACACCCTGGGGAATCTCTACCCTTTCAACTGAATTTTCCTTTTTGACGTTGTTCAAATCTTCCATTTTTGCTTTTCCCTGTTCTTGATAGGACTTGGAGAAGGAGGAGGTGTAGGGCCCTTAGATCTTGTGGAGTAAGCTGACGATGCCAGAATGCATGAACTAACCTTTTAGGGAGGGGAATAAAATAAAAGAAAAACAACAAAAAGGTAACAAGTTAGTATGAATTCTGAGAAAAATATTGCAATATTTAAACACATAGTATAAGAATATAAATCGTGTCCTAAATTGGATGCCTCCCTGTGCCCGAGGTAGGCCTAGCGACAAGTTAATTTGGAGAACTTATAATGCTAAATGCCTCATTTTATTGATAAAAATAAGACGAATCACAAAACGACACTAAAATTGCATAAAGTAAAAATATCACTAATGGTCATTGGCCTTATTACATTTCAAAGAGAAAAAGAAAAGAGACTCCTAACTATTTGGTCCCAGAAGGACCTTCCCCAGACTCAGCATCTTTGGCTCCATCGAACAACGTCACCAGCTCACACAGTCCCAGCAGCAGATAATCCCTAGCCAAATTTCCTCCTTCATTTCCCTTGTTGTTTTGCCAATTCTCGATCCTTTGGATGAATTTCCAAAAGATAGGGTAAGTTTCCCAAATACTTGCAGACGAGAGTCCGGTCATTGGAATGAAGGTCCTCCCACCAACTTGGCAACATTGGATGAATGTTGGTTACCATGCCGAATCTGGGTATTTTATGCCTCGTTTTCTGCAAAACAAAGTGTTAGACCCTTACCCCACCGGACTCGACTATTTAAACCAATAATTAGCATAACGACATTTAGTTCTCCAAATAAATGCACAAAATATAGTGTTGACCGTTGGGGTTCCAGGGGAACCCAGTGGACATTGGATAAGGCTATCTTAAAGAGTCATTATATGGACAGCATAACTGACTCGACTAGGTTTGACAGTGATGCATGAACAATTAAATAGAATAAGGTTTCTATGGGGTACTAGACCGGTACCCTTGAGTGGACAACTCAAGAGGGAAAGGCACGGAACCGTCGACTGCACCGCTGATCGACTGGTTTTACAGTAAATATGCCTTAGCCAAATTTAGGGGTAATAATATTGGAAGATCACAACCTCTCATCAAGCGTTGCTATGGTGTTTGTTTGGCACAAGTGGAATATGATGTTGAAAAATGAAATCACTAAAATTAAATAGATTGTCACGTATTTTCACGTTCATAATGATTACAATAATTGCTCAAAAATTACAACGGTATTGAAAAAAATAGTAAATGAAAGCGTTAAAGGAAAAGGAAACAAAAAGACAAGTCAGTTTCAAATGGAGGCATTAAACAAAGCAATAAAGAAAATAGTAAAGTCACATATAACATGAAGTGGTAAAAGCCTAAGGATATCCCAATAGAGTCGCCATGCTGCCGACGCCCCCTTTTCTTGCAAAACCGGGTTTACGACATTCGGGAAGGCAATTTTATTCCTGTTTGGGAATTGGGTTTTTGGAATTGAAGAGTCTCCACCTAATGATTAAGTGCATTAGGACACTAAGGGTTTGATTTTGAAAAACTAGAGTCCGGGTAAGGGCTAGAAATTATCTCGAGGGGAAGGTGTTAGGCACCCCTCAAGATCCACTAGTGTGGTTCCCGACCATGCTATGTTATGCCTTTAATGCAAATGGATACATGAATAATTTTACACATAAGGGTTGCATATAGATACGTGAAAAGTAGGTTGGAATCAAGGTCTAGATGATCTACAATTTGTTTAAAGGAGGGTCTAAATGCAGAAAATTAATCTAAGCAATGAATAAACAAAGAGGAAAAATTTAGAAGAAAAGGAATAGAGCAGTAAAATTAAAGAGGAGTTTATGAGTAGTTGAAAAGACAGGATTTTATTGATATTAAACTAAGTTACATAAAGGAAAGGGGTCCTAGGTTTATAAAACATGGATCATCAACACAACACTGGTAACCAATCGTACGCGTAGTGTTATCGTGAGATCATCATCTCCATGTCTACCCTTCCCACCCCGTTAATGTATTAAGCGTGAAATGGTGTCATAACCTACATCATGCTATTACCCGTCCCACCTACCAGTCCTGGAGGCTTCTAGGACTACTAATCATAAAGGGAGAAAGCTTGGCTTTGCAGAGGTTTTAAAAGGGTAAAATTCTAAGGCGACAATAAAAAATACATAATATAATTAATGGGAATATAAAGCAATTAAAGGCTCAAGTAGGCCACCTCACTTAAATAAACAAATTGTTTAGCACGTCTTACATATACTGATTAGGTCCAAATTATGCTTAACGTTAGGCAGGCTGGTTCATTACATATTTTCAGGCAAGAAGTTTGCCTTAGGCTCGCCTGGCTACAACTTATCGAAGACTGGTGCAATCAATTGACTACCTACTTGTTTGCCTACGTGATGACCTATAGGCATGTCATCTACCAGTTTCAGGAATAAATAAGCAAACTAATTACAGAGGGTTGCAAATTTTAACAGAATGGCTAATTCTATAGTTAGTTATTAGCGACATGCTGATCTCAAAACGAGTGATTCACATTTGGGTTGATAGTTCCTATAGGCATGCTTTCTTGCGTCATTAATTTAAACCCTTTTCGCAGGCGTAGCTGAAGTGTGGAAATTTTATGGGCATGGTACCTAGGATGAACTTGTTTATTATTTTGACCTATAACTATTTTCCTAATGATGGATGAAAAAATGCATAATCTTAAAGACATGGTCTCTACATGTAAAGTCCTTATGAACTGGATGTTTATATGATATGTAGAGTTCCTATAAGCAGGATTTCTATACATGAAAGAGCAGAATTCCTATGAGCATGATTTTCATATGATATGTAGAGTTCCTATGAGCATTATTTCTATATATGAAATTGTAGGAATCCTATGAGCATGATTTCTATATGAGATTGTAGAAATTTAAAGAGAACTCCTATAGGAAGGATATATACCCTTATGCATACATATATAACCCTCCCTTTTTTACTAAAACCCATAAGTTATTACAAAATTTTATTACAGACCAAAATGAATCAAAACAGGAAATAAAATTACATCAGAACTCTTAAGCTGTGTCTAAGGAACCTGATTCAAACCCAAGGTCTAACAATATGATATGAGTCATCTGTCAGGATCAGGTTTTCAAAGCCTTTCTCTTATCCGGAATGTGTCATTGTTCCAAGGAGTTTCAAGAACTCCAAGCAATGCTCACATCCAAACTTTATTGCAGAACTGAAATAAAGTGCAGTGTGGAAGGGCCAGCCCTCCAATGTCCAAGTTCAGAGGGAACTCAAGGTCCCAATGCAAGGCTCAATGGAGGGGGGGCAGAACTTAGAATCAAGGAACAAGTGTAAGTGAAATAGAGGGATTTAAGGGATGCCAAGGCAGGCTGGTGGTCATGCCCAACAACAAAAAATGTTGTCACACCCCTGACCACCCCACTAGCCAAACATTGGAGAGTCCAGGACCTATTGAAGTCAAACCATGGCCTGGGCAATAATTAGGATACTATCAGGCCAAGGTTTCAACTTATCATACAAAAGGGGTATTAGGGGTAGGGACACATATGAGAGCAGAAGCAACGAAAGAAAAATACTTAGCATAAGCAAACCACACAGAAGAATGAAACTATAGAATAAACATATAGAGATGAGGCAAAAATTTAAATGAAAGGGGCATACTAGTTTTTAGAAAGAGACAAGCAAGTAGGGAGAAGTAGTAGATTTAGGGAAGCCAAATTGCGATCAAGAAGCAAGAGTGTGAGCTTTTAGAAGAGAGTTGTGATGATTAAAAATCGTGTCTGTGTTAGTTAAAGAGCAGGGTATTTATAATTGAAAACATGTGTAGAAAATAAGGCAAGAATCATAGTTTAGTAGTAATTATGGAACTATGTACCAATTAAAATCAACCAGCATATAGACTTCCTTTAATTAAGGAATCCAAATTCAAACGGTAATGGGCAGAAGTTATTTAAGGAAGGAGATCAAGTGAACATCTCGTACAGAGCAGACAAATAAGGGTAAGTACATGGAAAACCTTTAAGGTAAAAGTCAATGGTACTTGATTTGTAAAAGCAAGGAAAGTGAATCAGTAAATTAGCCAGTAAAGAATCAAATTGAAAGCCTTGTTCGAGTCAGAAAAGAGGTGAAGGAAAGTTTCAGTTTAGGGAAAAATCAGTAATCGATCAAATAAGCAACATTAAAGGAATTCGAAATCAATTAACAGTTGGCAAGACATTTGAAAGAGAAGTTCTCATATACAAAACACATAGACATGTCAAGCAAGAAGGTTTCAAAATCACAAACACAGAAAAAGGCTCAAATTCAATTCATAAACTCGGAGTGAGACTGAGAGTTCAAGGTTTTAAAGTAGAACCCTTGTCCAAACATAAAACCTAATTAGCCAAAGAAACCCCCAAAACCTAGGGTTTTTTAACTCGAACAGAGATGAGAAGGAAAGCTATTGAGACAGGCTCAGATACCTCTTTTCAGAGTCACATGAAAAGCATACAAGAACAACATCAAATTCAAAGCAACTACAACAAAGAAACTAATACATGAAACAAGTTTCAAGAAAAGGCTTGGAATTTAAATGAGGCTGGTAGTGTAAACTTAACGAAACAGTCGATGAAACACATCTAGAAAGAATCCAAGCAAAGTCCGGTAAAGGCAACCAAAGGATTAAAACTCAGTAGGAAAGCACAGTAGAGAAACACATAAGATAGGCATGTGAGAGCATGGTGAAAAACGAGTAGGATATAGAACGGAGCATAACCAAAACAAAAACCTCATAAAAAGGCAAATATAAGAACACACGAAAAGCATGTGAGACAGAAAAGAGCATATAAAAACATAGCAGGGATCGATTCACACCAAGAAAAGGTGAAGAAGAAGAGTCAGAAACATTTTAAGAACTTTCTAGAAACCCTAATCGAAAAGAAGTGCTTTTTTGAAAGAAAATCGGAGAAAGCGTTTAAGACACTTCAGCAACAGTGCAAACATGTAACAGATCTAAAAATAATCGGAGAGAACCTCGAGATTTAGGGTTTCAAACAAACTGTCTAAGTCGGATAATGTCATAAACAGGCTCAAAAGACCAAGAGCCACCGGAGCAAGGCCGGAGATGGCCGAAATCTTTGAATCAGTGAAGGCCTGGATGAAGACCCTCGAGGTCTGGCCTCGATCCTTCAAACAACAGGCATGCAGGAGCCATAGGAGGTGGGTATTTACTGTCCATGGCCTAAGAAGCCATGGACGCCGGTGAAAACATGGTGGAACATGGTAGGGGAGGCTAGGGTTCCAGGAGAGGTTGAGAGAGAATTGGGAGATGGGGGCGGCTGAAGGGTGGAAATGAATTAGGGTTAAGGGTAGTCTGTGAATTAAAAAGGAAATAGTCAATCTGAGCCGTTGATCTTCTAGATAAACAGCTGAGATTAAAAAAGGGGGAATCCGGTCGGGTTTTAATAGGGTTATGGATTGGGTCAGTTTTAAAATTGGGCTAGTTGTAATTGGGTTCGGTTGTGGTTAAAATTGAAATTGCAAAGGGGTTACAATTGAAATGGATGAGGCTAAATATTAAACAACCATTTCTTCACTTTTTAATTTAATAAAATAGTTAAAATAAATTTCAAAACCAATTAAAAGTACTAAATTATTTAATAATATATAAATGTATATTAAAAAAAATATTTGGAGCAATTTTGTAATTGCAAAATACTATTAATCGAAAAATAGGCTATAATTGCAATTATAGCAATTTAGCTTTAAAAATACCAAATAAATTTTATAGAAATATGCAAAAATCACCTTAATTATATCTCGGTGTATATATGAGATAAAAATAAATTATTCACGAAAGAGTGATAGTCTGAAAATAATTAGTGAGTTTTGTTCTATTAAAATTGATAACAAATTGATTTTAAAAAAATCTTTAAAAATAATAGAAAAATACCAAAACCCTTGGGCAAGCTTATATATGCATGTACATGCTATTTTGAAAATATTTTAAGTATATAAAATACATAGGGAAAATTTGGGTATCAACACTCAGTATGGTTGATTTCGATATTATCTTGGGCATGGACTGTTTGTCGCCCCATTATGCTATTTTTGTTTGTCATGCCAAAACCCTAATGCTGGCTATGCCATGTGTACCGCGTGTCGAGTTGAGGGGTACCTTATATCATACCCCCAATAGAGTTATTTCCTTCCTTAAAGCTCAGCATATGGTTGAGAAGGGGTGTGACGCGTATTTAGATTATGTGAGAGATGTCAGTATTGATACCCCTTCAGTTGATTCAGTCCCAATAGTGCGAGACTATCTCGATGTGTTTCCTACTGATCTTCCGGGCATGCTGCCTGATAGAGACATTGATTTTGTCATTGTTTGTTGCCGGGAACTCAGCCCATTTCCATTCCACCGTATCGTATGGCTTCTCCTGAGTTGAAAGAGTTGAAGGATCAGTTATAGGAATTGCTTGATAAGGGTTTTATTCGACCCGATGATTCACCTTGGGGTGCTCCTGTCTTGTTTGTCAAGAAAAAAAATGTTTTTATGTGTATGTGTACCGATTATCGCCAGTTGAATAAGGCTACAGTGAAGAACCGTTATCCTTTACCTCGTATTGATGATCAATTTGACCAACTTGAGGGCGCACGAGTGTTTTCGAATGTTGATTTGCGCTCAGGTTACCATCAGTTGAAGATTCGGGAGCTAGATATCCCGAAGACTAATTTTAGGACTCGGTATGGGAATTACGAGTTCCTTGTTATGTCATTTAGGCTGACCAATGCCCCAACAACCTTCATACATTTGATGTGCAGTGTATTCCGGCCATATCTTGACTCTTATGTCATTGTTTTTATTGATGATATTTTGGTGTATTCTCGGAGTCGGGAAGATTATGAGCGGCACTTGAGGACAGTGATTCAGACTTTGAGGGAAAAGAAGTTATATGCAAAGTTCTCAAAATATGAGTTTTGGTTGGATTCCATGGCATTCTTGGGCCACATGGTATCGAGTGAGGGTATTCGGGTGGATCTGAAGAATATAGAGGTCGTGCAGTGTTGGCCCAGACCATCCTCCGCTATGGAGATCCGCAGTTTCCTTGTCTTGGTGGATACTACTGTTGTTTTGTGGAGGGGTATTCATCGATTGCAGCCCCTATGACTAGGTTGATCAAGAAGGGTGCTCCATTTCAGTGGACAGAGGAGTGTGAAGCGAGCTTTCAAAAGCTCAAGACAGCTTTGACTACAACCCCAATTTTGATATTGCCTACAGGTTCAGGGTCTTATACTGTCTATTGTGATGCCTCGAGAGTTGGCCTTGGAGCAATATTGATGCAGGACGACAGGGTGATTGCCTACGCGTCCAGACAGTTTAAGATACACGAGAAGAATTATCCTGTCCATGGTCTTGAGTTAGCTTCCATTATTCACGCTCTGAAGATTTGGCGCCATTACCTGTACGGTGTGCCTTGTGAGAATTATACTGACCATCGGAGCTTGCAGCACATGTTCAAATAATAGGATCTAAATTTGCTCCAGAGGAGGTGGTTAGAGTTGTTGAAGGATTATAACATTACTATTCTATATCACCCAGGCAAGGCCAATGTAGTGGCTAATGCCTTGAGTCGCCGGGCAGAGAGTTTGTGGAGTTTGGCTTATTTACCAGCATCAGAGAGGCCTATGGCGATGGATGTTCAGGCTTTAGCTAGCTAGTTTGTGATATTGGATCTTTCGGAGCCTAGCCGGGTTTTAGCATGCGTGGTTTCTTTGTCTTTATTATTTGATCGTATCAGGGAGCAGCAATACGATGATCCTCATTTGCTTGTCCTTAAGGACATGGTTAAGCATGGTAATGCCATAGATGTGACCATTGGCGAGGACAAAGTATTGAGGATGCAGGGTCGGGTTTGTGTACCTAATGTTGATGGGCTTCTGGAGCTAATTCTAGAGGAGGCCCACAATTCGCAGTATTCCATTCATCTGGGTTCCGCAAAAATGGATTAAGATTTGAGGCGGCACTACAGGTGGGGGCGGATGAAGAAGGATATAGTTGGATTTGTAGCTCGGTGCCTCAATTGTCAGCAGGTGAAGTACGAGCACCAGAGACCGGGTGGATTGCTTCAGCAGATTGAGATTTCAGAGTGGAACTGGGAGCGTATCACCATGGATTTTGTATCTCGACTCTTACGAACCTTGAAGAAGTTCGATGACATTTGGGTTATTGTGGATGGACTGACCAAGTCCGCTCAATTCATTCCTGTATGTACCACTTATTTTTCGGAGCGGTTGGCGGAGATTTATGTTCGGGAGATTGTCCGTCTACATGGTATCCCAATTTCTATCATTTCAGACAGAGGCATTTAGTTCACATCAGGGTTTTGGATAGCCATTCAGCATGAGTTAGGTACTTGGGTGGATTTGAGCACGACATTTCACACTCAGACGGACGGGCAATCCAAGTGCACTATTCAGATTCTTGAGTATATGCTCTGTGCTTATGGGATGGAGTTTGGGGGTTCTTGGGATCAGTTCATGCCATTGGCAGAGTTTGCCTACAACAACAGTTATCAGTCCAACACTCAGATGGCACCGTATGAGGCCTTGTATGGTAGGCAGTATATATCTCCGGTGGATTGGTTCGAGCCGGGTGAGGCTAGGTTATTAGTCACAGATTTGGTTTAGGATGCTTTAGACAAGGTTAAGGTGATTCAAGATAGGATCCGTACAACCCAGTCCAGACAGAAGAGTTATGCGGATTGGAAGGTTAGTGATGTTTCCTATATGGTTGGAGAGCGATTTTTGCTTCGGGTTTCGCCTATGAAAGGCGTTATGAGATTTGGGAAGAAAGGGAAGTTGAGTCTGAGGTTTATTAGCCATTTTGAGATATTGGGGCGAGTTGGGGAGGTTGCTTATGAGCATGCCTTACCTCCCAGCCTAGCAAGGGTTCATCCGGTATTTCACGTTTCGATGCTTCGGAGGTATCACGACAATCCATCACACATGTTGGATTTCAATTCAGTCCAGCTGGACAAATATCTATCTTATGTTGAGGCGCGAGTGGTTGTATTTGACAGGCAGGTCAGAAAGTTGAGATCAAAGAACATTGCTCTAGTAAAGGTTCAGTGGCGGGGTCAGCCGGTCGAGGAGGCAACTTGGGAGACCTAGCAAGATATTCACATCCTTTACCCTCATCTTTTAACTACTTCAGGTATGTCTCGATGCTTGTTTGAGGACAAACAAATGTTTAAGTAAAGGGGGATGTGACGACCCGGCCGGTTGTCTTAAGAATTAACGCCCCGATCCCCTATTAACCATTTCCCCAAGTTTATTTCTTCTATTTTGGTTTGCCGGGACGTTCGATTTTGAGTTTCGGAGAGTTTTGGGACACTTAGTCCCTAAATGAGAGCTTAGTGTTAGAAAGTGATCCATAGTCTGAACAGTGTGAAGACGGCATCGGAATGGAAATCTGATCGTTCCGTTAGCTCCATTGGGTGATTTTGGGGGTTTGGAGCGTATTGGGATAGTGTTTTGGAGGTCCGCAGCTAATTTAGGCATGAAATACCGAAGTTTAAATTTTTGAAGTTTCCGGTCCGATAGTGGGATTTTGATCTGAGGGTCGGAATTGAAATCCGGAAGTTGTAATAGTTCCGTCATGCCATTTGGGATTTGTGTGTAAAATTTCAGGTCATTCACATGGTTTGGTAAGGTTTTTGATCGAAAGTGTATTTTGAGGAAATTTGGAGTTCTCAGGCTTAAATCCTTGATTAATTCGAGTTTTCGATGTTGTTTTAGGTGGTTTACGAATTAGTACAAGTCTGAATGAGGTATAAGGTGTTATGGGTTCTTTTGTTTGAGGTCTCGGGGGCCTCGGGATGGTTTTAGATGGTTGAAGGGAAGGTTGAAGAAGTGTTGCAGCAGCTGTAGTATTGCTACTTCTGGTATTTTTGCATCTGCGACTTCGGACCACAGATGCGGCTTAGGAGACCGCAGAAGCGGATTTGGGTTTGTTTGACAGGTTCCGCAGATGCAGTAGATCTTCTGCAGAAGCGAAACCGCATCTGTGAGTTGAAGACCGCAGGTGCGGAAGCTTGGTCATTTAATGAAAGTCGCAGATGGGACACTTTGTCCGCAAAAGCGGGACCGTAGATGCGGTCCCAGGGCCGTAAATTCTGAAGTAGTTGGGCAGAACGTATAAATAGTTGCCTTTGCAAAAATGGGCTATTCTTCCATCATTTTCATCTGAGTTTGAAGCTTTTGAGAGGGTTTTTTAGGGAATCAAAGGGAAATCACTTGGAGGTAATGTGCTTGACTTCATAACTCATTTTTATGTTGTTAAAGACTTAATTAGTGGTGAGAAATATTGGGAAAAGGGGTAACTAGGACTTGAGTTTAAGAGACCTTTAATTGAGGATTTAAGGGGTCATTTTGACCCCGATTTTAGTGTTCTTGTTATGAATAGACTTGTGAGAGTACGAGGTTCCCAAAAATATAAATTTCACCCGATTCTGAGACGTTGGCCTGAGGGGAGTTTTAGTCATTTTACATCATTTCGCTTATTAGCTTAGAATTTAATTATAGAATCATTTACTTCAAGTGTTATTTAAAAAATGCAATTGAATTGAGTAGATCCGGGCCATTTGGAGTCGGATACTTGTGGCAAGGGTATGGTTTTGAGTTGATTTTGAGCCGGATCGAGGTAAGTGGCTTGTCTCACCTTGGGGGGGGGGGACCTTTCCCTTAGGATATGATATTTGGTAATTCAATGCCTTGTACGTAAGGTGACGAGCGCATACTTGAGCTAATTGTTGTAAAATCCGATTTTATTTTAAGTATTTAAACTGAGTTCTTTTCTTACTTGTTTTACTCTACTTGTGAACATAGCCTGTGTTAGTTTAGAAAAGCATGCTTAGTTGACTTAATTGTGTATTTGCTTAAACTGCCTTAATTGCATTACATGAAGCATGTTAGGATAGAATTAATTCTCTACTTGTTACGGACTTAGTATTTATTTTGATATTCTTGATTTGTTGCTGTGTGTTTTAGATTAGGACTACGGGGCGTCATACCGGGAGATCCCTTGTGTGTATTTATGATCTGGAAAGAGGTGCGGGATACCAAGAGATCCCTATCACGTGGGTTGAGGATACCGAGAGATCCTCGCGATACTGAGAGATCCCTGGCATATATATTGAGGATACCAAGAGATCCCTGAAATATGTATTAAGGATACCAAGAGATCCTCGAGATACCAAGAGATCCTTAGTGTGTATATTGAGAATACGAAGAGATCCCAATTAATTATCTTACTGTGATGGGTATTTCCTTGTAGTTTGCCTTTATCTCTATTTCCGGTATTGCACTTCTGTTATACTTTGTAGACCTTTATTATAGACTCTCAGTTTTACTGTTTATTTGACCTGTCTTTTTATTATATATATATACTTATCTCAGTAGGTCCTTGACCTTTCTCATCACTACCCAATTGAGGTTAGGCTTGGCACTTACTGAGTACTGCTGTGGTGTACTCATGTCATTTCTGTGCTTGTTTTTCATGTGCAGATCCAGGTACCTCTACATAGGCTTACCATCCTTGAGGCAGGGAGAGCTTTTGGAAACTTCAAGGTACATCTGCCGCGTCCGCTACCGAAAAGTATCCCTCTTTATTCTATCTTGTAGTGTTAGCCCTTCTATCAGACATTTGATGTTGATATTCCGGAGTTAGAGAATTTTACTACATTTCTTTCATCTTGTGATCCCGTGAGTTTTCGGGTTTTGGTGTAGTTTTTGTAGAAGTTTGACATATTGTGTTGTATGTGCCGAGTGGCATTTTTCGTTTCGTTTCCTTTGTGAAATCTTGGTTTAAGTTATAATTTCTGCAAGGTTTCTATTGTTTTTCCGCACTTGTTAGGCTTACCTAGTTGTAGTGACTAGGTGCCATCACGACAGTTCCCAGAGGGCAAAATGAGGTTGTGACACCATAGACATTAGTGGGTACGATATTTAATGTCGACCCCGAACAACCATCAAGTCTCAAATCTTTGGAGACTTCGTGGTTGACTTCATGATAGCCCTGGTAACCGAGGTTGAAAGAGAATTATTGGTCAACTCGGGGATATCTTCGGGAATTTGGACCAAATTCCCTGTCAATTATGTTAGTCGGATCCTAGGTGAGGCCAAGATTAGATATCCTAATTTAGAAATTTTAGCGCTTGCTTTGATAAGTGACTCTAGGAAATTAAAACCATACTTTCAATGTCATCCCATATGTATTGTAACAACTTATCCTCATCGAAACATTTTACATAAGCCTGAATTTTTGGGACGATTGGCCAAATGGGCCATAGAAATCAGCGGTATGATATTGAATATCAACCTCGAGCAGCCATTAAATATCAAATCTTGGGAGACTTCATGGTTGACTTCATGACGATCCTAGTAACCTAGATTGAATTATTTGTCCACTCGGGTACATCTTCTGAAATTTGGACCCTATTTATGGATGATGCTTCGAACGTTAAAGGGTTCGGGTTAGGCATCGCTCTAAAACCACCCAGTGGTAACGTGGTTAGGCAATCTATTAGAACTATAAAATTAAATAACAACGAGGCGGAATATGAAGCCATGTTTGCATGTCTCGAACTAGCCAAAGGCTTGTGAGCAGAGGTGATCGAAGCCAAATATAGACTCCCTCCTTGGTGTGAATTAGGTTAATGGAACCATCAAAGTTTGAGAGGATCTTGGAACATATTCCGTGGGATCAGAATAGCAAGGCCAATGCCCTCGCAGACCTAGGATCATTGGTGGAGGACAACAAACTCAATTCGGGGGATGTCGTGTAACTCATAAGGTAATGGTCAAAGAAGTCCATGTCGAGATAAAATACACTAGCTTGAACTGGGATTAGAGAATTAAATACATAGAGTATTTGAAGAACGGAAAACTTCCCTCAGATCCAAAAGAATCGAAGGCCTTGCGCACGAAAGCAACCCGATTCTTCCTATCCAAATTAGGAACATTACTCAGAAGAATGTTCGACTGTCCGCTAGCAATATGTCTGGGACCGGGAGATAACGAGTATGTGTTGAGAGAAGTTCACGAAGGAACATGCAGGAACCACTCAGGCGCCAAATTAATGGTTCGAAAGGTAATCTGAGCCGGGTATTACCGGGTTGATATGGAAAAAGATACAAAGGATTTTGCGCAAAAATGTGATAAATGTCAAAGATATTTTCTGATGATTCATCAGCCCGGGGAGCTGCTGCATTCAATATTATCCCCATGGCTACTCATGAAATGGGGAATGAACATCATCAGCAGGTCAGACTCAATTTTTTTTTTAATTATGATAGATTTTTTCTCTAAGTGGGTTGAAGCACAGGCTTACCAAAAATTTAGGAGAAAAAAGTCACCGACTTCATTTGGGACCACATCGTATGTCGATTTAGGATACCATCTAAAACTGCTTGCGACAATGGGAACAGTTTATTGGCAGTAAGGTCACTAAATTTCTCGAAGGCCTTAAGATTAAAAGTATCGGATCGAAACCCTATCACCCTATTGGGAATGGACAAGCTGAATTGACCAATCATAATACAGAACCTCAAGAAAAGGTTGACCGACATCAAGGGAAAATGGAGAGAAATTTTCCCGAAGTCCTTTGGGCGTATCGTACAACTTTGAAGTCCAATACCGTAGCCAACACATTTTTTTTGGTCTACGCTGCCGAAGCCTTAATACTAATAAATACAGGGAAATCGAGCATCAGATTCTGATATGCGACAAAGGTATCAAATGACGTGGCCATGAATACGAACCTGGAAATATTAGATGAATGACATGAAACTGCTTTTGTTGAATTGGCTGCCCAGAAACAACAAATTGAAAGGTACTATAATCGGAGGGCCAACTTTTGATATTTTAATATCGGGGATTTAGTATTATGAAAGGTCACGTTAAACAACCGAAATCCAAATAAAAGAAAATTGGGTCCGAATTGGGAAGGGTCGTACCATATTCTCGATATCACACGTAAAAGGTCCTATAAGCTTGGGACCATGGACGGAGAACAACTACCGAGCAATTGGAACGTTACTCATCTCAAACGATATTACTGCTAACGTATGAGCCCATTTCAATTTTTTATATTTTTGACTAACACTTGCAGGTCATTGACTAGGAGCGGCACGAAGCCTTTAGTTCAGAAAGCATGCGTTGCACTCATTTTCCCTTGAACCATTTTTGTCCCAATTGGATTTTTCAGCAAGGTTTTAACGAGGAAGCAATGGATCGTGCTAACTTAGAATCAAAGCCCGATCACAAATCGGTGTCCGAGATTTCTCTACAATTAACCTCAAATACTATGGGTCATTGCCATCGGATATTGTATTATTTTAGCAAGGAAATTAATTCAAAATGAAAGGGTCTCAATAGGCAGGATTTAATGTAAGGGCCAAACGGTTAAAACGAATCTTTCCCACATAGACTGTTCGAGCTCTGACATAAAACATGTACACATGTATGATTACTTTTCACAAGAACAAAGAAAAGTACTTTCCTTGCGACTATCTTATGCCTTGGAAAAATTTTCACTTTATGATCCAATGTTCGATCTCTTAAGAAAACGGGCTCAAGGGCCGATTGCAACTGAAGTATGGATAATCCCTCCAACACTCGGAGATTGTCATCCTTAGAATAAACTCAAAAAAAAAAAATCGAGAACATAAGACCTCTTAGGAAACCCTCAAATTTTAAAAGTCATGATCGTACCACTCAGGGACTGTTATCATAGGCAAGCCTGGATAACTCGAGAAAATGAGCTGACTGGGCTACATCCAAACTAAAAGGCTGTGGCCAACTTAGCACGGTTTGGAGACGTCCAAAAGGCTTTCTAATAATAAAATATTCTTTCACAACCGGTTCTAAAAGGATACCCTAGGAAGAATATTTATACTTAAGATATGTTTGAAAAAAATGTCGATAAATATCGTACCCCGATAAAGCCTTAACCCAGAAATGCAGTAAAAGTAAGATTATGTTTGAACCCTCGAAGATGACTTAATTATTTCATGCTAAGGCATTACAACCTTTGAGAACATGAATGACAAAGCAAAGGAAAAACATTTAAAGCCGAAAAAGGTAGAAAACCTTATATATGTTAAAACGACCATTCTACAAAGGTCAGATCTATTACATCCTGTACTTTCATATTTGGATAAGTCATACTAATGCATATAAGCTTGAAGGGATTAAGACAATTCATGAGGTTATAAAGGATTTGTGACTAAGTTATTATAGGACCCCGTAAGTTTAACAACATTGACACCGTTATATACATTTGATATGGTATTTTGAGTGGAATATTTTTGTAAAATAGTTTGAAAAAATGTATGATTGATATAGTTACTAATATTTCTACTTTCGAATATGTTTTAAATTATACATATAATATGAGAAAGTTTATGAGATTTTCTTTACTGAAAAGATATAAATTATTTTCTCACAAGAAAAAAAGGTTATCTTTTTACCATTTTAAGAATTAAGTGTACGAAAATTTATACTCTTTATATGAGATTAGAAAAATTAGGAGTTGAGAAAATATATATATATTTTTGACTAGATTATTGCTTGGCTAGACCAGCTAGGTCACTGGCTTTTACTTGGGATCAGTTTTCTCAGCTATTTTTGGAGAAGTTTCTTCCTATTACTCAGAGGGAGAACTATTAGAGGTAGTTTGAGCGTCTTCAGCAGGGTTCTATGGTTGTTACTCAATACGAGACCAGGTTTATTAATTTGGCCCATCATGCTCTTTTTATGCTTCCCACTGAAAGAGAGAGAGAGTAAGGAGGTTCATTGAGGGACTTGTTCAATTTATTTGACTTCAGATGGCTAAGGTTATCGGGAGCAAGATTTCATTTCATGATACAACTAATGTAGCCAGGAGAGTCGAGATGGTTCTGTCATAGGGGAGTGGTCAAGGGTCTAACAAGAGGCCTCCTAATTCGGGAAGGTTTAATGGTGCCTCATCTGGAGGCAGGGATTATTTTGGTAAGGGCCATTCTTCCATGACATTTCATTCAACACTTCATGCTTCTCACGGTGCTTTAGGTTGTCGTGGTTCTCATATTTAGTATTCTAATCAGCAGCCCTACAGTGTACTGCCAGCCCTTATTAGTACACCTTTGCTTCAGAGTTTTCAAAGTGGGTATTCAGGCCGTTAGGGTCAGTAGTTTAAGCAGCCGAGGGCTTGTTATACTTGTTGTGATACGGGGCATATTACTAGATTTTTCACTCGAGCATCGAGCAGCTCTAAGAATTAGGGTTCCTGTGCCAAGGTTCAGGAACCGAGTGTTCCACAGCCCGCTCAGCCAGCTAGAGGTAGAGGAAAAGGTATTAGAGATGGATCTCAGGCCGCTAGAGGTGGAGGCCAGCCAGTAGGAGGCCATCCCAGAGATATAGTTCAGAGTGGTGGGGTCCTGACCCGATGTAATGCTCTTCCAGCCAGGCCTGAGCAGAGGCCTCTGATGCAGTTATCACAGGTATCGTTCTGGTTTGTAGTAAGGATGCTTCAGTACTATTTGATCCAGGGTCTACATACTCATATCTGTCATCATATTTTGCACCGTATTTGATCATGCCTAGTTGTGATTGGGGGTCTGGAGACCCTAGCAGATTTGTTACGGTTGGATATGGTTGATTTTGATGTCACATTGGGAATGTACTGATTATCACCTTACCATGCTATCTTGGACTATCATGCCAAGATTGTGACCGTAGCCTTGTAGGGGTTGCCTCGTTTAGAGTGTAGAGGGACTCCTGATCATTCTACCCATAATGTTATCTCATATAAAAAGGCTTAACGTATGGTCGAGAAGGGTTGTTTGACCTATTTGGCCTATGTTCCTGATTCTAGTATTGAGGTTCCTTTTACGGATTATGTGCCTATTGTTCGTGAGTTTCCCGAGGTATTTCCTTCAGACCAGCCAGGTATGCCACCAGACAAGGATATTGACTTCTGCATTGGTTTGGCTCCAAGCACTCAGTCCATATCTATTCTGCCATATAGTACGACCCCGCCAAAGTTAAAGTAATTGAAGGAGAAGATGCAAAACTTGCTTGATAAGGGCTTTATTAGAGCTAGTATCTCACCGTAGGGTGTGTCGGTGTTGTTCGTTAAGAAAAAGGATGGATCAATAAGGATGTGTATAGATTACCGGCAGTTGAACAAGGTCAAGATCAAGAATAAGTATCGATTGCCAAGGATTTATGATTTGTTTGATCAGCTTCATGGCGCCAAGGTATTATCGAGGATTTACTTAAGATCTGGCTGCCATCAGTTGAGGATTAGGGCATCTGATGTCCCTAAGATAGCTTTCCGTACTCGGTACGGGCATTATGAGTTCTTGGTGATGTCATTTGGGTTGACAAAAGCCCCAACAACTTTTATGGATTTGATGAACAGAGTGTTCTAGCCATACTTGGATTCATTTGTGATTGTCTTCATTGATGATATTTTGATCTATTCCCATAGCCGAAAGAAGCATGAGCAGCATCTGAGAGTTGTCCTTCAGACTTTGAGAGATAATCAGTTGTATGCTAAGTTTTAGAAGTGTGAGTTTTGGTTGGGATCAATTTCTTTCTTGGGTCATATTGTATCAATAGAGGGTATTTAGGTGGATTCGAAGAATATTAAGGTAATTAAGGACTTGCCTAGACCCACATCAGCTATGGAGATCCAGAGTTTCTTGGGTTTGGCAGGCTATTACCGTTGGTTTGTGGAGAGGTTTTCATCTATTGCAGCCCCGTTGACCAGGTTGACCCAAAAGGGTTCCTAGTTCAAGTGGTCCGATGAGTGTGAGGTGAGCTTTCAGAAGCTCAAGATATCTTTGACTGCAGTGCCAGTGTTGGTTTTGCCCACAGGTTCAGGGCCATATACAATTTATTGTGATGCATCTCGCATTGGACTTGGTGCGGTGTTGATGCAGGATGTTAAGGTCATTGATTATGCTTCACGACAGTTTAATATTTGTAAGTATAATTATCCAATTCATGATTTGGAGTTATCAACCATTAGTCATGCACTGAAGATTTGGAGGAACTATCTAGAGAAGGCCCATAGTTCCCGGTACTCTATTCATCCGGGCGCCTCTAAGATGTATCAGGATTTGCAGCAGCATTATTGGTAGAGGAGGATCAATAAGGATATTATTGTGTATGTGGCTTGGTGTTTGAATTTTCAGCAGGTAAAGTACGAGCATCATAGACCTGGTGGTTTGTTTTAGAGGAATGAGCTTCCCGAGTGGAAGTGGGAACGTATCACTATGGGCTTTGTTGTTGGACTTTCACAGACTCAGAGGAAGTTCGATGCAGTGTGGGTTATTGTTGATAGGCGGACGAAGTTAGCACATTTCATTCTTGTGGTAGTCTCATATTCTTCTTAGAGGTTAGCTGAGATCTATATCCGGGAGATTGTTTGTCTTCATGGTGTGCCCGTGTCTATCATTTATGATTGAGGTATGCAGTTTACCTCGCAATTCTGGAGGGTAGTTCAGCGTGAGCTAGGCACACAGGTCAAGTTGAGCATAACGTTTCATCCTCAGACGGACCGGCAATCCGAGCGTACTATTTATATTTTTGAGGATATGCTCCAAGCTAGTGTTATTGACTTTAGAGGCTCGTGGGATCGGTTTTTTCCTTTAGCAGAGTTTGTCTATGACAACAGTTACCAGTTGAGCATCCGGATGGCTCCTTATGAGGCTTTATATGGTAGGCGGTGTTGGTTGAATGGTTTAAGTCGGGAGAGGATCAGTTGTTGGGAACAGATCTAGTACAGGATGCCTTACACAAGGTTAGGATCATTCAGGATAGGCTTCGAACAGCTCATTCCAAGCAAAAGAGTTATGCCTACCATAAGGTTCATGATATGGCATTCATGGTCGGTGAGCGGGTATTGCTTTGGGTGGCGCCTATGAAGTGCGTGATGGGATTTGGAAAGAAGGGCAAGCTTAGCCCTAGATTCATTGGCCTGTTTTAGATTCTTGATCTAATGGGAGATGCGACTTACAGACTTGCATTGACACCGAGCTGATCACCCATGCATCCAATGTTTTATGTCTCCATGCTTTGGAAGTATCATGGCAATGCGTCCCACGTGTTAGACATCAGCACTGTCCAATTGGACAAGGACTTGTCCTATGAGGAGGAGCTGGTAACTATTCTAGACCGGTAGGTTCCTCAGTTGAGATCGAAGATTTTCCCTTCTGTTCATGTTTAGTGGAGAGGTCAGTTTGTTGAGGCATCAACCTGGAAGTCCGAGTCCAATATGCGGAGCTGTTATCCCCAGCTTTTCTCCAACTCAGGTACTTCCTTCTTATGTCCATTCGAAGACAGCCGGTTGTTTTAGAGATGGAGAATGTGATGACCCAAAAGGGTCATCACTTATTTTGAAAAATTAATTCTATGTTCTGAGGTCGTAAAACCTCCTTTTTTTCTCAACTCAATTTTTGTGCGCAGTCCGGGCATGCATCCGAAAAGGCATTATGTGAAAATTTGTGAAAAATGATAAATTTTGCTTTTAAAATCAATTTAAGTTGACTTCGGTCAATATTTTGGGTAACCTGGCCCGGACTCATGATTTGACGGTCCCACAGGATCTGTAGAAAAATATGAGACTTGGGAGTATGCCCGGAATCGAATTCCGAGGTCCCAAACCCGAGAATTGCATTTTTAAAGAAAATTGTTTAATTGAAATTTTAAGAGTTTTTGGAAAATTTGAATGTAGTGGAATTTGATGGTATCGGACCCGTATTTTAGTTCTAGAACCCGATACAGGCCTTATATTGTATTTAATTTGAGCCCATAAAATTTGGTAAGAAACGGACTTGATATGACGTGAATCGGACCTTCGGTTATTAAAATTTGAACTTAAGAATTCTTGAGACTTTTCTTGGATTTCGATGCTAAATTCAAAGTTATTGATGATATTTTGATTATTTGATCACACGAGCTAGTCCGTATGATATTTTTTGACTCACGTGCCTGTTTGGTGTGGATCCCCAAGGGCTCAAATGAGTTTTGGATAGGCCGGGAAGTGAAATTAGACTTGGAACACAACTGTTTCAGGTTCAGAGAAGTTGCAGGTCTCTGAAATAGACTTCGTGGTCCGCGGTGATTTCTCGCGACCGCTATGATGTCTCCGCGATCGTTATGGGATTTATATAGTCCGCGGTGAGCAAGGACAAGTCTTCGCGACCGCGCTCGATATCTCACAGTCCATGGTGGAGCTCTCACCGCGGTCCTTTTGATGCAGTCCGCGATGAGGGTCTGAGAGGGATATATATAAACGATATTTTTCAGTCATTTTTTACTTTTCAAAACCCTAAAAGCATAAGAGGTGATTTTCAAAACACTTTTTCTTCCCCAAAATACAAGTAAGTGATTTTTTTAACTCATTTCCTTTCCTCCTTAACTTCTTTTTACAAGATTTCATCCTAGAATCTAGAGTTCTAATGATGAAATTGGGTGTTTTGGATAGAACTTAAATTTTTTAAATTTTGGGGATTTGGACCTCAATATGAGGTTCGATTTCAAAATAAATTATATATTTGAGTTTGTGGGTGAATGGGTAATCGGGTTTTGGTTCGAACCTCGGGTTTTGACCATGTGGGCCCGAGGTCAATTTTTGACATTTTGAGAAAAATATTAGAAAAACTATTTTCATGCATTAGAATCGATTGATTTACCATTTATTGATATCGTTAAGTATATTGTGACTAGACACAAGTGAATTGGTGGTGGAAACAAGAGGTAAAGCGATAGTTGAGGCTTGAATTGTATTCATGGAATCGTGGTAAGTTTGGTCTAACCTTAGCTTGAGGAATTATGAGTATTGTCTTATTTTCTATGCATTTATTATTGAGTACGGCGTATTGGCATGGTGACGAGTATCTATACGCTGGTGTCAAGTGTGCTCCTGAGTCTTATACTATGATTAATGTGACTCCGTTTCGTATTGTTCATGCTTTATATGATGATTTCTATTGTTGAACAAGGTTTGTGGAAGTATTATTGGTAAGTGAACATTGAAGAGCGTTGGCTCAAGTTGTAAAATAATTTGTGGAAGTATTATTGGCAATTGAATATTTTAGAGCATTGGCTCAAGTTGTGAAGTAAATGTGGAAAAGAGAAGAGGTTTATGATAATGTCTCCCTTACTGAGATGTTGTTACTTTTGATATTATCTCCCTTGCCGGGATATTATTATTTTTGGTATTGTTTCCCTTGTCGGGATATTGTTATTCTTCTATTGTTCACTTGAGGGGATTTTATTGAAATATTATTTATTCCCTTGTTCAAATTGCTTTTTGATTGTTGCTTAGGTGAGGAAGAGTGTAAAACACGAAGGGTGATGCCGTGCGTGATTTTGAGTGTGTTAATGCACGAAGGGTGATGTTGTACCAATATTGTGAGGTAAAAACATCAAGCGTGATGCCGTGCCGCACGGTGTATAATGCCGTGCCATGATTATGTTAGGTAAAAGCACGAAGGGTGATGTTGTGCCAATTATATTGATACTTATGGTGAGGAAGAGAGTAAAAGTACGAAGATGATGCCGTGCACTTGTCTTTCATTTCCCGATTCTTACTGATAATTGAGTTATGGTGCTGTTTACATTCATCTGTTGGTTTTCGATTGTTACTTGTTATTCCCCTCTGTATGATTCCCCCTTCCTATCTTTCATTGTAAATTTCTGCCTTTATTTTTCGCTGTATATGATTTAACTGCACGTGTTTATTCGATAGTCTGATCCTAGCCTCGTCACTACTTCGCTGAGGTTAGGCTAAGCACTTACCAGCACATGGGGTCGATTGTGCTAATACTACACGATACACTGTGTGCAGATCCTGGTGTTGCAACTTTTGGACCGCAGTGAGGTTAGTGCCTTCAGCCCATTCAGGCGACCCGAAGTTGTCATATATGCGTCTGCATGCCTTGGCATCTCCTTCTATCATTTTCTTTCTATTTTTACTTATTCAGAGACAGATTCATGTATTTCTATCCAGACTTTATTTGTAGTATTCGTAGATGGTCCATGACCTTATTACACCAAATTCTGGGTAGAGTTGTACTTAGACTTCCGCAGTTTGTATTAATTTAAATTATCAAATTCCGTCTTCCACGTTGTTTTGCTATTATAATTTCCGCTGCTTTTGTTATGTTGTTCTGGAATTGATAAGAGATTAAAAACAATAAAAATGGTTAAATAATTGAAATAATTGGCTTGTATAGCTTTCACTAGTAGGCGCCATCACGACTCTCGAGGGTGGGAAATCCGGGTCGTGACACCATATGTCCATGATAATAAAGTATATTATAGTATGGTATATAAAGTGTGTTAAAAATATGTAGTATTTTAAGTAGTTTGAGATAATTCTTAATTACGTGGATAATTGATTAATTTATGATTTTTTAGAAGATAAGTTAGGTAATTATAAAATTTTGGATAAGTCTTGAGCCCCCAACGTGGCAGCCTAATAATAGTCATTAGATGACTCTTTAATGAAAATTTGCAAGATGGCACTTTGAGATAGTTTGATACCAAAGTCATCACTTTAGACAATTCTAATAAGAATTCTAACATATTTTACGTCAATATAAAAAATGCTCTTGGAGTTCTTTAACACATGAAAAGAGAAAAGATGTTAGTTTAACAAAGTGGAGATTAATTAAATTTCACATTAGAACTCAAGTCATACGCAGAAGTTGTGATAGAATTGCTAGACCACACTTGACCATTGTCATTTCTATCGCTCTTTTCAACTTCTTCCTCTTATTTTCTTCCTTTTTGGGTAACAAGTGGCTAAAGTAATATTTCAAAACTTCTAATTATAACGTGTAGGTATTAGAACTGGCCTTTCCCAGTGGCCAATGAGAAAGTATGATAAATATAAAGGCATCTGTCTCAAAAGCCCTACTCCCAGATAACACTTACTAAAATGGCTTTTTCTTCCTCATAAAATGGTAGGCAACTTAGTAATGTGACATTTGCTTTAACAAGATTTCAGCGAGAATATCATACAGATTTTTTCCTACTCCAGGTATGTTAAAGTTATTTCTTCTTTCCCTTTTGACATGATCCGTATGATACAACGAAACGACCAAGAACGCAAGTTACAGAAATAATTCTATTGTTAGAAGTACTGAGGTTGCTATGTTCCTAATTCCCTATATGTCCTACTACCATATTGTTTATTCATGGGTCTCACAACATTCCAAGAGATCATATCGACTTACTTCATTATGCATTGCATTCATTTAATTTATACATGTGCATTTACCCCCATGATTCATATATATATATATATATATATATATATATATAGGATATGGGAAAAGATTACGTCGTTATGTACACATCACCACCTGATCAGCTGGTATATGATGCTGATTTTTTTCACATTGGATGAGATGATATAATGGGATGCCCTCAGAGTCTTTATGATGTTATGTACTTATAGACCTATGTATTACATCACATTTATACGCATATGCATGATACTATAAATATTTCATGATTTACAGAGCTATCCAGACTTACAGATTGAGTTCTTTACTCCATATTTCTTCCATGTCCTTAATTACTGTTGACTTACAGCTATGTTTCAGTTCCGCCTTACATACTCAGTACATTATTCATACTAACGTTCTTTTGTTGGGGATTTGCATTCATGCCTGTAGTTATAGACAATCAGTCTAACGTGCCCTTATTGTAGACAAGGTTACTATTCAACGAAGGATCGGTAAGACTCCACCTCATTCGAAGTGCAGCCGAGTTTTATGAGTCATCGTGTTAGAATTTTGCTACACACTTATGGGTAGACCGGTACCCTATCCCATTTGATATCAAATAATCTTAGAGTCTTTGTAAATACATATTTATTATGTACAGTATGTTAGAGGCCTTTATGGCCCATATGTATTCATGTTTTATGAATGATGGTTCATTGATATGACATTGTCCCACTTACAATTGTACATTACAAGTTGTGGCCATGTTGGTATGATTGTTACAAAAGGAATGAATGAGTTACAGAATGGTTTGCTCGGGCCAGCACAACACTGGGTGCCAGCCATGCCTCCCAAGGTTTGGGGTATGATAGGATCGGCCAAATACAAAGGCTTAAGGGCTACTCTTACTTCGATTTCGAGATATCACTCTTACTCGACTACTAAGACCAAGGGCTACTTAAACTCGAGTTAGAATAAATTCTCACTTGGGGACTATTTTTTCGAGACTAAGGGCCACCTGATTTCGAGTTCGAGTTCGAGTTCGATATAACTGTCAACGCCCCCTTTTTCTCGCGAAATCGAGTTTACGATATTTGGGAGGACAACTCTATTACCTTTTGCGATTTGGGTTTTTGGAACTGAAGAGTCGCCACCTAATGATTAAGTGCATTAGGACACTAAGAGTTGTTTGAGTTGGAAAACTCGAGTTCGGATAAGGGCTAGAAATTACCCCGCGGGGAAGGTGTTAGTCACCCCTCAATATCCACTAGTGTGGTTCCCGCCCATGCTATATTGTGACTTTAAATGCAAACAACAAGTAGGCAAACAAGCATTACAAATATAAAGGAGGTTTTCACATAATAGTTGCAGGAGATTAGAAATGTTAAAGAAACTGAAATTTGGTAGGACAAACCATTTCAAAATTCTGAATAAACGTGTAAAGGAGGATAATTTCATACAATTAAAAATAGTTTTAAAAGCTGAAATTTGTGAAAGAAAATAGATGAAAAAATGGACAAATAAGTGAATGGGTCCTAGGTTTATTCATAATATGGATGAGCCCACACAACACCCGGTAACTGTTTATACACGTGGTGTTATTGCGTGGTCATCATATCCATATCTACCCTTTCCTACCCCGTTTAGGTGTTAAAGTGCAGAATGGTATCGTTGCTTATTGCATGCTATTACCCATCCCAAAGGCATTTGGGACTACTAATCATAAGCGCAGGGAGTTGGGCTTTTCAGAGTTTAAAAGGATAAAAGTCTAAAGCGACGAACAAAACACATAAGTAGTTAAGGGGGAACAAGTAGCAGTTAAAGGCTCAAACAGGCCTCCTCATTTCAAGAGACAGATTGTTTAGCACAACTTACAAGTACTGGTTCGGTCTTTAATTAAACTTAACATAGGAAGGGTTGCTGATTTAGCATATATTTTCAGATAAGAAGTTCGAATTAGACCTGCCTGCTGGTTGTAATTATTAAAGACTGGCAAAGTTGGTTAATTATGTAAAGGTTTGCCTAGATGAGGCCTGCAATCGTGGTATCTAACATCGCAGAAGGCATGCTGATTTTAAAGAAATATTACTGATTTAAGAGACAATAAAATTTGCAGATATTAAACGACATTTACTACTGATTTTAGACAACCGGATAGACGATTCAGATTCTTTAGTTATCCCTATAGGCATGCTTTCTACTCGCGATTGATTTAAGACATTTGTAAGAGTGCAGGAATCCTATAGGCATGGTACCAAGAGTAAATTTCTTATTTTAACCTATAGACTATTTTCCTAAGGTGTGTATGCAAAAGCGCAGAAACTTATAGGCATGATTTCTAATGCAAATGTATAACTTATAGGGAGGATTTCTATATGCAGTAATGAATAACTTATAGGCAAGATTTAACTAACTTATAGGCAGGATTTGAATAACTTATATGTAGGATTTATATATACAGTAATGAATAACTTATAGGCATGATTTTTAGTGCAATAATGCACAACTTGTGGTTGCAGAAGTAAACCTATAGTATGATAGCTACTCCATATGTATAACATCAGAGTCCCTCTCCATTATTACTATACACCTCGTAGTTATTACAAATTATTACAATCTGAAGGAATCCAAAAAAATTACTAAATAAATTACATCAGAAATTAAAATTCCAACCAAGGAGAGCCAAATTCAGACTGCTAGTCTGAGATATGGAATAAACCACCTTCCAAGGACCAAATTTTCCAACGCCTTTCTCTTATTTGGGATATCAAAGTTCCAAGGAGCTTTAAGAGCTCCAGGCATTGCTTAGACCCCAAATATCATTATAGGATCACAGTGCAGTATGGAAAGGCCAGCCCTCAAATGTCCATGTTCAGAGGGAACTCAAGGTCCCAAGGCAAGGCTCATAGGAGTGGTGCAGAACTTAGAGGCTAGGAGTAAGTGTAAGTACAATTGTGGGGAATTAGGGGAGGCCATGGCAGGTTGGTGGTCATGCCTAGCACTTGGGATGCTGGCACACCCCTGACCAGCTCTCAACTTTAGAATTGGGGAGTTAAAACCTGTTGAAGGTCAGGTTCAGCCTTGGACAACAATTTGGATGCTGCCACGCTATACCTTAACTCAACAGACATAGGGGAATGGGGTATGGGGATTTCATGCTAGCGGCAAAATACAAGGAAAGAGCAGGAAAAAGGGCATATTGGCATACCTTCCAGTCTATTTAGGTGTTAGGGGGTCAAAAACTTAGGGTCATGGACAACAATTCTTATTGCCATGTCCTAAGTCCCCACTCTCAAACACATAGGGGCAATGGGGTAGGGGCAATTGTTCATAAGGAAGAGGAGCAGGCAGTAGCATGTAGGCACTTCAAACCAGCTATTTAAACTTTACAGAGAATAGAAAACAGAATGGATACAAGGATTGTAAATAAACACATTGGGGATACTGAAATTCATTTAGGACATACCAGTTCAGAGAGGCAAGTAAAGAGAAGTAGTAACCATGTAAAAGCCAAAGTGCAGTCAAGAAGCAAGAATACTCTGAGTAAAATTTTAGTAGAGAATTGTGATTATCGATTTTAAGTGTGCTCAATCATGTCTGTAGTGTTAAAGAAATTCATGTATTTATAGAGCAGAAAGCAAGCAAAAATAGGTAAGAAAATAGTTTGAAAATCAATCACACAAGGTTTTCCTTTAATTAAGGGATTCTGATTTCAAACGGGTAAAATAAATAAGGAAAGAGGATAATCAAATACTTTTCAAAGCAGTACAAAAGGGGGTAAATACATAATAATTATTTAAGGGAAAGGTTTTGACAGTACACGATTGTGTAATTAAGGAAAGAGAATCAATTAACAGCCACGAAACCAGAAGTCCAAATACTTGGTGTGAATGAACCCAGTTAGAAAGGTGAAGAAAAGGTTTTACTTAAGAAGAATCAGTAACAATCAATTAACCCTAAAAAAAGGATTCTGAGTGAATCATAAGTTGGAAAGACTTTTGAAGAAAGGTTTTATCACACACATATAAAAGAACTGTCATGCTAATCAGAAGAGTCTAGTATAGAAGAATTCAGAGACATAAACAAAGAGGTTCAAATTTAGCACATAGGTCCAAAGTGAGTTTGAGAGAGTCCAAGGCTCAAACAGAACCCCAGTCCAAACACAAGACCAAACTCGCCAAAAATCCCAAATCCTAGGGTTTTCAACTTGAATCAAATGTAGAGAAGACATAATTGAAACAGGCTCAGAGGTCTCTTTCAGAGACTCATGAGAAAAAAACAAGTAAAATAGCAGGTTCGAAACAAACATAGTGCAAAAGCTTATTTGAAACATAAAGAACATGTTACAAGGAAAGCTTGGAAATAAAACATATTTAGAAGACAAAGAGGTAGTATAAAATTAAGGAAATAGTAGATGAAACATGTTTAGAAAGCACTCAAACAAAGTCCAGAAGAAGGCAAATAAAGAACCAAGAGCTTAGTAGAAAATACAGTTAAAGGAACACAGGGGTACACGAACACATAAGATAAACGTGAGAAAGCACGATATAAAAACCAGTAGAAGAAAGATCGGAGCATAATAGAAAACACATGAATAATAAGGCAAACATAAGAACATAGGAGAAAGACATGATAGGTAGAAAAGAGAACATGATAACAATAGCATAGACAAATTCACACAAAGGAATGAAGAAAAAAGAGTGAGGGAAACATTTTGAACATTTCAAAAAACCCTGAAAAAAATGACTTTGAAAGTAATTTTTTTCTAAAATAAAGTCGGGGAGACCTTTTGAAAATTCAAAATAGAGCATGGATACACACAGATCTAAAGATAATCGGAGAAAAACTTCGAACAGCTAGGGTTTCAGATGAACCCTAGAATTAGAAAGGCTTGGAAAGGGTCTGATCTAAGTCGAATAAGGCGGAATCATGCTTAGAAGGCTAGGATATGCCGGAGCCAGGCCGGAGATGGTCGAAAAACTTGAGTCACTGGAGGTCTGAGTGAAGAACTTTGAGGTTTGGCCTTGAAACTTCGAGTATCGGATGTTTGAGAGCAAAGGGAGATGAGTCTAAGCCATCCATGGCCTGAGAGGCCATGAATTCCGGTGAGATTGAGGTTGGAGACGGTTAGTGAAGCCAGGGTTTTGAGAGAGTTCGAGAGAAATTGAGATTGTTTTGGGATTTCAGGGTGGTGGGTCCGCTTAAAATGAGGGAATTAGGTTAGGTCGTTAGGTTTAATTAAGGAAGGGTGAATCCTTGCCATTTATCTCGAGTGATCAACGGTCCAAGTTTAGACAGGTAGGTGGGGAACGAGTTTGGTTGTTTAAACGGGTTAAGAGTTGGGTTAAATAGGATTGGGCTGGTTCGAAATTGGGCTCAAAATTGGGTCAATTAGGCAGGATCAATTTGGCTGTAATTGAAATGCAAATGGGGCTGGTATTTAACTAGACAGTTTTACCCTATTTATCTTTAATAAAATAGTAAAAATGACTTAAAAGAAAATTTAAAGTAATGAAACAATTATTAGTATATAAACATGAATTTAAAAATACTGGAATCAATTTTTATAATTGTAAACGCGATTAAATCTTAAAATAGGCTAAAATTACAATTATATGCGTTTTAGATTTAAAAAGAAATACAAAATTACTTTGGAAAAAATATATAAAAATTACCTTAACTATATCTTGATATAAATAGGAGAATAAAAATAAATTACTCATCAAAATAATAATTTTGGGAATAACTATTGATTTTATACTGTTAAAAATGGACAATAAATTGATTTTAAAAACTTTAAAAATTAGGAAAAATGCCAAAAACCTTAGCTATGCTTATATATGCATATATATGCTATTTTGAAAGTAAAATATACAGGGAAAAATTGGGTATCAATAGCTGCCCCTCTTTACCCGGGAAGGATGAAAGAGTTGTCGGGTAAAGATATGATGGCAAATTTGACCGAACGAAATGATTTGAAGAATTTTGACCGAGCTCTGGTTTTTGAGCTGCCTACATATCCCTGATTTTACAGGAATCAGGCCATATGTAGTTCAGGGATCCATCGGCGGATCATACCGATGGAGATTTCGAAAGAAGGACGCAATATTCGGGTTGGGAAAGATGGTCAACGACCGATGGGCTGCGGGAACCGGAGCGAGATCTCTCCTCCTGTGATGGTCGTTTCTAGCTGGTGTGCCTGCGAATAAGAAATGCGAACATATCGTGCATAAATTTAAACGTGATGCAAGTTCCCGTTGGACCATGAATGTTGCCTTCAGACGGGTAGGATGACGTCCTCAGACCACAACGTCCTGGGCCATGAAGCATATAATAGAGGATTCACAGGCTATGAAAATCATGCCTCCGAACCATGATGCCTTTGAATAAAGATATGCAAAAGACAAAAGCGGGGTCCTTAGGCCATGGCATGGCGTTCTTGGGCTATGAAAATGGTGCCTCCGAACAATGACGCCTTTGGACAATTTGGCGATCTTTCAGCCCATGAAATGCAGGATTTGGCAATGTTTTAGCCGATGTAAAGCATAAACATAAATAGCGATCTTTCAGCTGGTACAAAGATTTAAA
>MU790236.1:103701-134394 GCA_026770625.1 Nicotiana glauca
TTAATAGCCAGCCTGAGCCCTAAGATTCAAGCTTTGTACTCGGCCATGTTGTTGGTGCACGGGAACCTGAGCTTAGCGGACACCTGATAATGCTTACCTGCTTCTGATACTAGAACTACTCCTATGCCAACTCCTTTAAAATTTGCTGCTCTGTCGAAAAACATGCTCCAGCCATCATAGGATTCTGCAATGTCTTCTCCTATGAAAGAGATCTCTTCGTCAGGTAAATACGTCTGTAGATGCTCATATTCTCCACCCACGGGATTTTCAGCAAGATGATCTACCAGTGCCTGTCGTTTGATTGATTCCTGGGTCACGTAGGCAATATCAAATTCACTCAGCAATATTTTCCATTTGGCTAGCTTGCCCATGGGCATGGGCTTCTGAAAGATGTACTTCAGTGGATCCATCCTTGATATGAGATAAATGGTATTGGTACAGAAATGATGCCTCAACTTCTGGGCTACCCAAGGCAGAGCACAACAAGTGCGTTCTATCAGGGAATACCTGGCCTCGTACGGGGTGAAGTTCTTGCTAAGATAGTAGATGGCTTGCTCCTTTCTCCAAGTTTCATCATGTTGTCCCAAAACACAACCGAATGATCCATCCAATACTGCTAGGTAAAGAAATAGCGATCTACCCGGTTCGGGCAGAACCACAACTAGCGGTGTTGACAGGTATTCCTTTATTCTCTCGAAGGATTGTTGATACCCAATTTTTCCCTATCTATTTTTTATACTCAGAATATTATCAAAATAGCATATACATGCATTCCCAAGAATTCTTGACATTTTTCTAATTTTTAAAGCTTTTAAGAATCATTTTATTATTTGTTTTAACAGTACAAAAATCCAATAATTATTACCAAAGCTATCATTTGGTGATTAGTTTATTTCCATTCTCATATTTACATCACAATATAATAAGGTAATTTTTGCATTTTTTTATAAATCTATTTGATATTTTAAGCTAAAATTGCAATTATAGCCCATATTGCAATTAATAGCAACTTACAATTACAAAATTGCTCCTAGTATTTTTAGATTAACATTTATATATTATTAATCGATTCAGTGCTTTTAATTTGTTTTAAAAATTATTTTTAACTATTTTAATTAAATTAAGAGGAAAATTGGATATTTAACATATAGCCCATTTGCATTTCAATTATAACCATATTAAACCCCCAATTGACCCAATCCGGACCAGCCCAACTCCTAAAATCAACCTAACCCCGGACCTAGTTAAAATTACTCGACCGGATGCCCCCTTTAATCACAACCGTTGATCTAGAAGATCAACAGCTCAAATTAAGCCTTTCCTTTTTAATTCACCAAACACCCCCAACCCTAATTCATTTTCCCTCTACGCGCCGCCCTTGAATCCCCTTCCTCTCACATTTTCTCTACAAACTCTAGTCGCTGCCACCCAAGCTAACCCTAATCCCTGCAATCCTCGTCAATTTCCATGGCTTCTCCGGCCATGAAACTCTCATACTCACCTCCTATCGCTTATGTGTGCTTGGTATTCAAAGGTTTTAGGCTAGACCTCAAAGGTCTCCACCCAGACCTCCGCCGACTTGAGGTTTCCGGCTATCTCCAGCTTGGCTCTGGTACATCTTAGCCTCCTGAGCCTCTTTCCTGTCTTATCCGACTTAGATTGGACATTTTCGAAGCCTTTATCATTCTAGGGTTCATCTAAAACCCTAACTATCGAGGTTCTTTTTCGATTATCTCCATATATGTGTGTATTCATGCTTTATCTTGAGTTTTTAAGAGGTTTCCCAAACTTTCTTTTAAAAAATCTTACTTTCAAAGTTACCTCTTTCTAATTTAGGGTTTTCTGAAAAATGCTTCAGTGTTTTCCGACTTTTGTTCTCCCTTTATTGTGTATGTTTTATGTTCTTATATTTTCTTTTATACATGTTCTTCTACTATGTTTTCTGTATTTTGTTCTTCTTTCACCATGTTTCTATGCTATGTCTCACATGCTATGTTCTTCTACTTGCCTTCCACTATGATTTGATATGATCCGTCTGCTGCATTTTTCAACCATGTTCATTAAGTGTTCATACTATACCTTCTTAAGCGTATTTCCCTCTATCGTCTCTTATACTGTCATTGTGTTTCGAATTAATTCCCTTACTCTATTTGCATTGAACCTTCTACTGTATCTATTTGTTTGTTTCTCTTGTTTGCATTTTGTTCAAGTCGAAAACCCTAGGATTTAGGGTTTTTGACGACTGTGGTCTTGTGTGCTTGGACCAGGGTTTAATTCAAGCCCTGGACTCCCTCAAACTCACCCTGGATCCATGTAATAGGTTTGAATCCTTTTGTGTATGAATTCGTCTGATTAGCATAACAATCCATTTATATGTGTGTTGAAATTTCTCTTCGAAAGGTTTTCCAACTTGTATTCGAATCAGAATCCTTTTTATTTGGGGGAGTTAATTTATTGCTACTGATTCTTGTTAAGTAATGGCTCTCTTTACCTTTTCTGACTTGGTTCATTCACATAAAATTTTTGACCCTTGATTGCTTGGTTGTCAATTGATTTCCTTTCCATAATTGGCATGATCGTGTGCTATCAAAACCCTTTCCTTAAAAACTAATATATATTTACCCTTCTTGCATTACTTTGAAAAGTGTTTAGTTACTTCTTTCCTTATTTACCTTGCCCCTTTGAAATTAGAATCCCTTAATTAAAGGGAAACCTTGTGTGATTTATTTTTCAAACTTATTTCTTACCTATTTCAGCTTCTTTTATGTGCTAGAATACATGACACAACTTTTTAACACACACACGATTAAGTATACAAAAATCACAACTCTCTTCTAAGCCTATACTCTTGCTTCTTGATTGCACTTTGGCTTTCTCAAGTCTACTGTTTCTCCCTACTTGCTTCTTGGAACTGGTATGCTCAAAAATTAATTTCATTGCCTTGCTAATGTGTTTATTTATAGTCCCTGTATCCATACCTACTTCAATCCTCTACAAAGTTAATTTTAAAGTTTTGTATGCTTTGCCTGTTCTTTCTTTGTTTCTTGTTGCTAGTATAACCAATTGCTCCCACACCCCCATTCCCCTATGTATGTTGAGTAAAGGTATGGCCTATCAGTATCTCAATTGCTGCCCAGGGTTGAACTTCGCCTTCAATAAGGTCTTAACTCCCAATTCTAAGTCTGACAGGCTGGTCAAGAGTGTGCCAGAATCCCAATTGCTAGGCATGACTAACAGCCTGCCCTGGCTCCCTCCTAATTCCCTTTTATTGCACTTACACTTACTCCTAGTCTCTAAGTTCTGTCCTATGAGCCTTTCCTTGGGACCTTGAGTTCCCTGTGAACTTGGACATTTGAGGGCTGGCCGTTCAACACTAAACTATAATATGTTGTGCAATGATATTTAGGGTGTAAGAGAAAGACATTTGAGGGCTGGAACTCTTGAAGTTCCTTGGAACTTTGACACATCCCAAATAAGAGAAAGTCTTTGAAAATCCGGTCCTGAAGTGGGTTTATCTCATATTATTAGTCTTTGAGTCTGGATTAGGCTGATTAGATGTAGATGTAATCACTGATGTAATTTTATTTCTTCTGATTCATTTGGTCTATAATAAACTTTGTAATAACTACTGGGGTATAGTGAAAGGGGATGTGATTGAATGCTTGCCAAAGTGGTAGAAATCATGTTCAAAGATTATTACTTTCAAATTATGCATAGAAATCATGTTCATAGGATTATTACTCTCAAATTCTGGATTTTCACGTAGATACCATGTCTATATGATATTTGCTCTTTCAAAATTCTGCATTTTCACCTAAAAATCATGTTCATAATGTTATCACTTTCAAGTTATGCATTTTCACATAGAAATCATGTTCATAGGGTTATCACTTTCGAATTCTGCATTTTTCACATAGATACCATGCTCATAGGTTTTTTTGCACTTCATAATAATGCCATCAATGCTGAAGCTCTATATATTGTATAGATAATATGCCTATAGGACTTCCGGCATTTTTGCATATGCATCTGTCACTAGGCAAGCCTACTTATAGGAAATAAAATAACTAATTACATATAGATGACATGCCTATAGGATCTCTGCATAACAGTAAACAGTGGTAAAATTAGTAGCACTTAGAAAGCATGCCCATAGGAGTAATCAACTAAATCTGAATCGCTCACTCGCCCCCTTAATTCTAAAATTAGTGGTAATTTTTAAACACTCGTAGAGCTTACAACTAATAACTTTTGCAATCAGTTATTCCTGCATCCCTGAATTAATAGATGTCATGCCTATATATCTCGTTCAACACAGGCAAATGGTTAAGTAATTAATCAACTGTCAGTATTCGACAACCACATAAAACCAAGACTAATTTGGACTCCCTATCTGGGAAATATGTGGTAAATCAACTTTTCCTTCGTTAATTTTAACCAAGGACCAAATCAGTATGTGTAAGACATGCTAAACAATTCATTTCTTTAAGTGATGAGGCCTATTAGAGCTTTTAATTGCTATTAGTTCCCTATTAACTGCTTTATGTGTTTTGGTTGTCGCCCTAGAATTTTATCCTTTTAAAACCCTTGAAAAGCCAAGCTCCTCCCTTTTAGGATTAGTAGTCCTAAACGCCTCCTAGACTGATAGGTGGGACGGGTAATAGCATGCACTAGGTAACGATACCATTCCTCGCTTAATACCTTAACGGGGTGGGAAGGGTAGACATGGAGATGATGATCACACGATAACACCATGCGTACGATTGGCTACAGGTGTTGTCTGGATGATCCATGTGTTTTACAAACCTAGGGCCCCTTTCCTTTATGTAACTTCATTAATATCAATAAATTTCTGTCTTTGTTTCAGCTACCCAAAACTCCTCTTTAATTTTACTGTGTTATTCCTTTCTTCTAAATTTTTCTGTTTATACATGTCTTGATTAATTTTCTTCACTTAGACCCTCCCTCAAACAAATTGTGGAACCATTTAGACCTTAATTTCAACATGCTTGTTACATACCTATTTGAAACCCTTATGTGTGAAATTATTTACTTATCTGCATTAAAGTCACAACATAGCATGGTCGAGAACCACACTAGTGGATCTTCAGGGGTGCCTAACACCTTCCCCTCGAGATAATTTCTAGCCCTTACCCGAACTCTGGTTTTTCAAAATTCAAACTCTTTGTGTCCTAACGCACTTAATCATTAGGTGGCGACCCTTCAATTCCAAAAACCCAATTCCCAAATGGGAATAGAGTTGTCTTCGCAACATGTCATAAACCTAATTTCGCGAGAAAAGGGGGCGTCGACAGCATGGGGACTTTGTTGGGGACTTCTTTAGGCTTTTACCACTTCATGTTATATGTGACTTAATTGCTTTGTTTAATGCCTTTATTTGAAACTGACTTGTCTTTTGTTTCTTTTTCTTTAACGCTTTCATTTACTGCTTTCCTTCAATACCGTTGTAATTTTTTGAGCAACTATTGTAATCATTATGAACGTAAAAATACGTGACAATTTGTTTCATTTTTTTGTAATTGCATCTTCAACATCATATTCCACTCGTGCCAAACAAATACAATAGCAACGCTTAATGAGTGGTTGCGGTCTTTCGATATTATTACCCTCTAAATTTGGCAAAGTCATATTTGCGGTAAAACCAGTCGATCAGCGGTGTAGTCGACGGTTCCGTGCCTTTCCCTCTTGAGTTGTCCGCTCAAGGGTACCGGTCTAGCACCCCACCGAAACCTTATTCTATTTAATTGTTCATGCATCACTGTCAAACCTAGTAGAATCAGTTATGTTGTCCACATAATGACTCCTTAAGATAGCCTTATCAAAAGTCCACTGGGTTCCCACGGAACCCAAACGGGCAACACCTATTCTGTGCACTTATTTTGAGAACTAAATGCCATTATGCTAATTATTGATTTAAATAGTCGAGTCCGGTAGGGTAAGTGACTAAAACTTTATTTTGCAGAAATGAGGCATGAAATCCCCAGGTTCGGCATGGTAACCAACATTCACCCGAGGTTGCTAAGTTGGTAGGAAGACCTTCATTCTAGTGACCGGACTCTCGTCCGCATGTATTTGGGGAACTTACCTTCTCTTTTGGAAATTTAGCCGGACAACAAAATCATAGAGGCCGCAACCTAATTCTGGGACAATGATAGATCAGTGTTTCGATTTGGGGACTTTAAACTGACCCCATTGCTCGAAGAAATATGAGGGTTAGCTGGTATTCCTTGGGAGTTTCCGGGTTTGCTCATGCCAGAAAACCGCAAGGGTAGAGGTTTCTTTAAAATGATGGGGTTGAAAAAAAACTCATATTTGACTTGTTTGAAAGACTCATATATTCGTTTCAACTCTCTGTATGAGAGGTACGGTCATAGCATGTCCTATCGCACTTATCCAGATGAATTCTCCCTCACATCATTGGGGCATATCCATAGGAGGGTTTTTGTCTTTATGTTCTGCTTTTTGGGAATGATAGTGCTTCCTATGAAGAAGGCTAGGATCCATACCATACTAGCCATGGTCAACAAGACACTAATGGAAAGGATTGGAAGGTAACCTTTCAGCATAGTGCCCATGATTGTTGCTGAGATCTACCGAGCCTTGGAGAACTGTCAACAAGGAGCCAGTCACTTTGAGGGTTGCAACTTACCACTCCAACTCTGGCTTATAGAACATCTCCAAAGGGGTCAATACCGTCAAGAGCTTTTGCAAAGGTCGTGGAATGATCATATAGCCTTTCACCAACCCAAGAGAATGAACAATATGCCTAACATGTTTGCTCAGCCAGGGGACGCTCAAGGATGGGTAGATTTGTTTGAAAACTTGAAAGAAGACAAGGTGCAGTGGATGTTCGAATGGTTCCCCACCGGAGAGTTCATCTTCCGCTCTCGGGATGCTCCATTCTTTTACTCATTTGTCTGAGGGGAACTTATCCTTATGTCCCTCTCTGAGTCATAAGGCAGGCGGGGAGAAAGCATGTCGTAGCAAAGTTAAAAAATATGAGTCATTTGAGGGATATTTTCATGATGATGATATCCCATACAAATGTCAAGCTCAACAAATGTGAAACAGCAAGATCATCCTGGAAAATGATTCCATAGAGCCTGACAAATATCATGTCGGTTACACCTCATACTATCTAGGTTGGCTAGAAGAAGATCATGCTGGGTTAGGACAGCCCGGGTCTATTCGAGGTCACAGAGTCATCGACGAGAGAGCGGAAATACAAGATAAATACAACCCGTTGTGCAAGAGGATCAGGGAGTGCGAGAGTGAACACCAAGAAATTCAAGAAGCAAATCAAAAGTTGATCAAGGAATGGAAGGATATGGCTGTCAGCGCCAATAAGCGTCTCGGGTATTTGGACCAAGGGTTGGTAGAGCTGGAAGGGAAATTCATCCGGAGGATCGAGAATTGCCAAAACGCTGAGGGAAATGAAGGAGGACATTTGGCTAGGTCTTATCTACTGCTGGGACTGCATGAGTTGGTGAAGTTGTTCGAGGAGCCAAAGATGCCGAGTCTGGGGAAAGTCCTTCTAGGACCAAATAGTTAGGAGTCTCTTTTCTTTTTCGCATTGAAATGTAATAAGGCTAATGGCCATTAGTGACATTTTACTTTATGCAATTTTAGTGTCGTTTTGGGATTCGTCTTATTTTTTATCAATAAAATGAGGCATTTAGCATTATAAGTTATCAAAATTAACTTGTCGCTAGGCCTACCTTGGGCACAATGAGGCACCCAATTTAGGACACAGTTTATATTCCTATACCATGTGTTTAAATATTGCAATATTTTCTCGGAATCCGTACTAACTTGTTACCTTTTTGTTTTCACTTTTATTTTTATTCCCCTCCCCAAAAGGTTAGTTCGTACACTCTGGCATCATCATCCTACACCAGAATATCTAAGGGCCCTCCACCCCCTCCTCCTCCATGTCCTATCAAAAACAAGAGCAAAACAAAAATGGAAGATTTTAACAATGTCAGAAAGGAGAACTCGGTTGAAAGGGTAGAGGTTTCTCAGGGTATTCAGGTGTCCAAGGAAAGTGCCGCCCAGCTCCAACAGAAGTTACTGAAATTTCAAGAAGAACTAGACCAAGTTCGGAACTTGGCGAGCTTGTCATTATCCCTCACTACTCCAGACGTCAACTTTCCCAATGCGCAACACCTCATACCTCCACAGAACATCCCAAAGCCGCTGAAACAACCTGCTACTCATCAAAATTGCAACATATGTCACAACAACACTCCACTCCTCATCCCTGAACCATCAAATGATCATCCTCACCACACTCCCATCTATGTGGAAACCCTGCCACAATACACTCAACCCATTACAAACACATCGGAGTCTGATGACAAAGACTCTCTCATCAAGAACCTGGCTGCCGAGCTCAAGAAACTGACAAGCTGAGTCCAGGGTGTTGAAGTAAACAAAGGTATTGAAGGGCTGAATTATGAGGATCTTTGCATTCATCCAGACGTCAAACTCCCTAAGGGGTACAAACCTCCTAAGTTCGAGATGTTTGATGGCTCAGGGGATACTAGAGTCCATTTGAGGACATACTGTGATAAGTTGGTCGGCCTAGAAAGAGACAAAAAGATTCGCATGTTGCTCTTCATGAGAAGTTTGAAAGGGAATGCGCTATCGTGGTACATTAGCCTAGATCCCAAGAAGTGGACAAGCTAGGTAGGAATGACGTCCGATTTCATGGACAAGTTCATATTCAATACAGAAAATGCGCCAGATGTCTTCTACATCCAGAATCTGAAAAAGAAACCTACTGAGACATTCCGTGAGTATGCTACTCGATAGAGATCCGAAGCTGCTAAGGTCAGGCCGGCCTTAGACGAAGAACAAATGAACCGATTTTTCGTCCGAGCTCAGGATCCGTAAAATTATGAGAGGTTAATGCTGATAGAGTGCCAGAAATTCTCCGACATCATCAAGCTAGGAGAAAGTATTGAGGAAGACATTAAAAGCAGTATGGTCACTAATTTCAAGGCATTACAGGCTACCAACAAAGCCCTACAATCTGGTGGCACATCCAATAAAAAGGATGTGAGTGTCGTGATGGTTGCACAGAGAACCAAGTCCCGAGTAAAATACCAAGCCTACCCGGTACCCCCTCTCACATACTAGCCTATCCCCAACTACCAATCACCTCCTCCCTCTTACCAAATTCCATCACCTACTTACCAATCATCTCCATCCCTCACATATCAGCCTACCTCACTAAGATATTCCCAACCTGCACCCGTCTACCAAGCCTATAATGCTCACTATCAATCACCTCCCGCCCGCCAAAACTTCCCCAGACCACGCCCTAAATTCGACTGTAGACCTCCCAAGCAATACACCGCCACCACCGAGCAGATCTACCAACTATATAAAAGACTCAAAGCAGCCAGTTACGTCACCCCAATCCCGACCATAACTCCAGAAAATCCTTCCCAATGGGTTAATCAAAACAAAACATGTGCATATCGTTCCGGCATGAAAGGGCATACCATTGATGAGTGCCGATCTCTGAAAGACAAAATCCAAGATCTAATTGACAACAAATCATTGTGGCCAAGGAGCCTGCTCTTAACATTTGCAACAATCCCTTTCCTGATCATAAAGGTGGTGGTGTGCATATGATCGAAGTAGAAGATGATTGGGACCCCTAAGGGTCAATTGGATTGATTGCCGAAGGTGAAGAGCTTAAGAAACCAATATTCACATTAAATCCAATTATAGTCCAGATCCAGCCCTCTGTGGATACTGAAGTAAACATGTCTGTGCCTCTCAAGTTTGAAACACCGTCATCCATAATGACTGCAGAGCTAATTGAGGTGGAGTTTGGGTATCCTATACCATTCGAAGTTGCTGTGATGCCTCCTAAGATAAGAGTACCCATTCCTGTAGCAATGTCACCCGTAACACCATTCCATACCCAGGCCATTCCTTGGGATTACACTGCCGAGGCAAGAAGGAAGGGAAAAACTATGTCTGGAGAAGCAATTGCAGCGCAGGGTACCAGGACTCGCAGAATTTATACACCGGAGCACTTAGTTGAATCAAGTAATCAGACCTCTGGACGGCCCATTGAAACTGGGCCTGATGATCTCTGGCGGAAGATACAAGCAAAAGAATACTCAATTGTTGATCAATTAAATAAAACACCAGTGCAGATCTCCATTCTAGCTCTACTGCAGAGCTCCAAGACACATAAGAATGCCTTGATAAAGATACTGAGCGAGGCATACGTACCCAACAATATAACTGGAGGAGAGATGACGAACATGGTCAGGCAGATATTGGAAAGTCATAAAATCAATTTCCATGAGGATGAGTTGCCCCCTGGAGGTTTAAGCCACAACAAAGCATTGCACATCACTGTGCAATGCGAAGACTATTTCATCACCAGGACTTTGATCGATGTAGGGTCCAGCCTCAACATCTGTCCATTGGTGACCCTCAGAATATTAGGGAAGAGTCTACATGAAATCAAGGATGGGGCTATCAACGTCAAAGCTTATGATGGTTCCCTAAGGTCCACCATTGAGGAGATCAGTTTATGTCTGCAAATGGGACCAACTTGGTTCGATGTTGATTTTCAAGTAATAGATATCCCAGCATCATACAACTTACTACTGGGACGACCTTGGATCCACGCTGTTGGAGCTGTAGCATCAACCCTGCACCAGGCAGTAAAGTTTCAGTGTAATCACCGAGAGGTGATTAGTCATAGTGACGGGAGTAACCCCATATACAGTTGCCAAACCATCCCAACAATTGAAGGAAGAAGGAAGCTAGGAGGAGAAACCTACCACCAAATTGAGTGAGTCAATGTCGTGGACAAAGATAAGTGGTGGGAAAACAAGATATAAAGTATACTGAATTGGAGCGGGTATAAACCTGGCAAAGGGCTCGGCAAAAACCTCCAGGGAATCACCAAGCCTATCAAATTGAAGAAGCATGGCACCATTTTCGGGTTAGGGTATGGATATACTTGGAAAAAATTCAGGAATTGGTCGCCACCATGGCACTGCCCTTACTATCCGCTGGGGCACCCAATACCCTGCCTTGGAGCAGACTTTCCAGCCAGCAGAGATCATGTATGGGTCTGAGGAAGATGAAACATTGCCAGCAATGAAGAATCTCTTCTTGAAAGACAACGATATGGAATGTCATGTCATTCTCTAGGAGGAAGGGGAGGAAGGCCCTTCCATACAAGCTGTAAGCCGAGGAGCGCGCCTCAACAATTGGTCCATCAGAACCACCAAGGCCCGGAAAGCTTCGGGGCAGCAAGGCTGAACAAAGCACTATACATTATCTTTTAATTTTTCACCAGTTGATTTCCATTCAGTATTATCTTTAAATTTGGAAAAGATCTCTTATGTTTAAAACAATTTTTGAATTTATCAAAGTATTCCAGTTTCTCACAAGTCTCGCTCTTATTATTATTTTTTTCCTGTCATTTACTTTATTTTTACACAGCATTACTATTACTTATCTTGATGAACCGATAAATGTGACATGCGACGAGATAGCACAACAAGCGGATATAGACTCAAAAGAGGATGAAATACTAGAAGAGGTCGTTAAAGAGGTTGAGGACTTTGAGAATAGACCTAAGTCTAACCTGGACGAAATTGAGGTCATCAACCTGGGGGATACAGAGAATGTCAAGGAAATTCCCATCAGTATTCACTTGTCACCGTCAGAAAAGGAAGATTACACAGAGTTCTAAAAAGAATATGAGGACATATTTGGCTGGTCATATGATGATATGACCGGTCTTAGTACATCTATCGTAGCTCACAAACTACCAACAGATCCAACATGTCCGCCGGTAAAACAGAAGGTCAGAAAGTTCAAGCCAGACATGAGTTTGAAGATCAAGGAAGAAGTCACCAAACAAGTCAGAGCTAAGGTCCTCAGGGTAGTGAAATATCCAACATGGTCGGCCAACATTGTGTCAGTGCCAAAGAAGGATGGGAAGTTCAGGGTCTGTGTCGACTACCGGGACCTTAACCAGGCCAATTCAAAAGACGAATTCCCCCTGCAAAACATACACATCCTGATTGACAACTACGCCAAGCACGAGCGGCAGTCATTCGTTGATAGTTTTGCTTGATACCACTAGATATGGATAGACGAGGAAGATGCGGAGAAAACGACTTTCATTACGCTGTGGGGAATGTATTGTTACAATATGATGTCGTTTGGATTAAATAATACTAGGGCCACCTACATGAGGGCCATGACTACTATTTTCCATGATATGATACACAAAGAGATCGAGGTGTATGTAGACGATGTCATCGTTAAATCTAAGAAAGCCACTGACCACATGGAAGATTTAAGGAAGTTCTTCAACAGATTGAGAAGGTACAACTTAAAACTGAATCCTGCCAAATGTGCATTCAAGGTTACTGCCGGAAAACTGCTTGGGTTAATCGTAAGTTGATGAGGAATAGAACTAGATCTGTCAAAGGTTAAGGCAATTCAGGAACTACCACCGCCAAAGAGCAAGAAGGAGGTTATGAGTTTCTTGGGGAGGCTCAACTACATCAGCCGATTCATATCCCAATCCACTGTCATTTGTGAACTAATCTTTAAGATATTAAAAAGTATGCCGCTACTAAATGGACTGATGATTGTTAGAAAGCCTTCGACAGAAATGAATACCTGTCAATGCCGCCAGTCCTGGTTCTGCCCGAACCGGGTAGGCCGTTATTGCTTTACCTTGCAGTACTGGATGGGGAATTTGGCTATGTTCTGGGAAACCCGATGAAACAAGGAGAAATGAGCAAGCCATATACTATCTCAGTAAGAAGTTCACCCCATACGAGGCCCGGAATTCCCTACTAGAACGCACCTGTTGTGCTCTGACATGGTTAGCTCAGAAGTTGAGGCATTATTTCAGTGCCTATACCACTTATCTCATATCAAGGATGGATCCATTAAATTACATCTTTTAGAAGCCCATGCCCATGGGCAAGCTAGCCAAACGGAAAATCTTGCGAAGTGAATTTGATATTGTCTGCGTAACCCACAAAGCGATCAAAGGACAATCACTAGCCGATCATCTTGCCGAAAATCCCTTGGGTGGAGAATACGAGCCTCTAAAGACGTATTTTCCTGACGAGGAGGTCTCTTTCATAGGAGAAGACATTACAAAATCCAATAACGGCTGGAGAATATTTTTTCGACGGAGCAGCAAACTTAAAAGGAGTGGGCATAGAGCAGTTCTAGTATCAGAAACAGTTCAGCATTACCCGGTGTCCGCCAAACTTAGGTTCCCGTGCACCAACAACATGGCCGAGTATGAAGCCTGCATCTTGGGGCTCAAGCTGGCTATTGATATGAACGTTTAGGAATTATTAGTGATTGGGGATTCTGAGTTGCTCATACATCATACCTGCATCATGTACAGGAGTTGAGGAAGAGGTTTACAAAGACAGAATTCCGGCATGTCCCCAAAGTCCAGAATGAGTTCGCCGATGCATTGGCCGCTCTATCATCCATGATTTAGCATCCAGATAAGAACTTCATTGATCCTATCCTGGTAAAAATCCAGGATCAACCCGCTTACTATGCTGATGTCGAGGAAGAAGCATATGGAAAACCATGGTTTCATGACATTAAGAAGTATTTGTCAACTAGAGAATATCCAGTACTTGCAAACACTACTAAAAAACGCTCACTGCGAAGGTTATCCAATCATTTCTTTCACAGCGGAGGAATCCTGTACAGGAGGACTCCCGATTTGTGACTACTAAGATGTGTTGAAGCAAAGGAAGCATCCAAGTTATTCGACGAAGTTCATGTAGGAACCTGTGGTCCGCATATGAATGGTTTTGTCTTAGCCAAGAAAATACTCCAGGCCAGTTATTTCTTGATGACTATGGAGACGGATTGCATCCAGTATGTTTGGAAATGCCATCGTTGCCAGATTCATGCAAACATGATAAAGGTGCCTCCAAACGAGCTCAATGCAACAAGCTCACCCTGGCCATTCGCCGCTTGGGGGATGGATGTCATTGGACCTATCGAGCCTACCGCATCAAATAGGCACAGGTTCATTCTAGTGACAATTTATTATTTCACCAAATGGGTTGAGGCAACATTATATAAGGCGGTAACCAAGAAGTTGTGGTAGACTTTGTCCGCGATCACATAGTCAATCATCACTGAAAATGGTTCCAATCTCAACAGTGGTCTGATGAAAGCAATGTGTGAAACCTTCAAGATCAAGAACAAGAATTCTACAACCTACATGCCTCATATGAATGGAGCATAAAAGAGGCCAATAAGAACATCAAGAAGATACTGAGGAAAATGATAGAAAAACACAAGCAGTGGCACGAAAAGCCATCCTTTGCTTTATTTGGATACCATACCACAGTCCGCACATCAACTAGGGCAGATCCTTATATGTTGATTTACGGTACTGAGCCAGTCATCCCAGCCGAAGTAGAGATTCCCTCCCTGAGGATTATGAGAAAGCGGAACTTGAACATGCAGAATGGGTAAAAAGTCGCTATGAGCAGTTAGCCCTTATAAACGGGAAAAGACTGAATGCAGTTTGCCATGGTCAATTGTATCAGAACAGGATGTCCAGAGCCTTCAACAAAAGGGTCAGACCGAGACAATTCACGCCCAGGACCGCTAGTACTGAAAAAAAAATTCTGCATCAGGATGAGGCCAAAGGAAAGTTCTCCCCTAATTGGCAAGGCCTGTACATGGTTCATCGGGCCCTAACAGGAGGGGCCCTCATACTCGCAGAGATGGATGGAGAAATTTGGCCAAAGCTAATTAATTCAGATGCAGTCAAACGCTATTATATGTAATCACTATAATTTCTTTATGATGTAATTTTAACTACGCCCGACCCGATTCCCGTTTAAGAGGGGATACGTAGGCAGCCCTATGGGTTCGGTCATAATTTAATAAAATCTTCATTACCCCTCTCCCCGATATTGGAAACTAAGACAGAATTTTAAGGAGGACTCTCAAAATTTCGAAGTTGTCTTTCAGGCATTCATCACGTGCAGTCGTCAGAGGCACTAGCCCAGTAAACTGGGGTAGAATTTTGAGGAGGACACTCAAAATTCCGGAGCAAAAGGGCCGCAATATCTTGAAGTGCCTCTTAGTCGTCGGTTCATCTAAAAGAAAATGGTTTTTTTATTATTATGTGTTTACATCATATTTTTAAAAATTATGCATGGCTACTATCAGAATTTCTTTGTTTAGAAATGCTATCCCAATGAAAACAAGAGACGAGTAGGACGAGCGCAGTCCACAGGAAGACGAACTAACCTTCTCCCTTGACAAAACTCACGATCTTTCTTTGAATGCAGGCACTCCAAAACATAGAACCATCAGATCCGGTTACATACTCATATTTTACTGTAGTACAACTCTCAGAATCAACGCTCACTTATAAGTGCTATCCGCACATGACCTTCCCAGCGGCCACAAGGACAACTAACTATCAGCTATCACCTCTCGGCTAAGAGATTCGTTACTCTTCACCTTTATTTATTGCATTGCATAAGACTATCTTTTTGCCTTCCGAGTTTAAGCTCTACCTCCATCCTGTATTTCTTGCATTTTATAAGGCTATCTTTCTGCCTTCCGAGGTAAAGCTCTACCTCCATCCTGCATTTCCTTACATTGCATAAGGATATCCTTCAGCCTTCCGAGGTTAAGCTCTACCTCTCTCCCACCTTTCCTTGCATTTCATGAGGCTGCTTTTCTGCCTTATGAGACTAAGCACTGTCTCTATCCTACATACCCTTGCATTGCATAAGGCTACTATTCTTCCTTCCGAGACTAAGCACTTTCTCCATCCTGCATTTCTCTGCATTGCATAAGGCTACTTTTCTTCCTTTCGAGACTAAGCACTGTCTCCATCCTGCATGATTGAAATATCGCCACCTCTTATTTGCATCGGCTAAACTACCGCCAGCTTTATTTAAATCTCGCATGGCTGAAACATCGCCAATTTTGTTTAAATCCCTCATATCGACTGAAAGATCGTCAACTGCATTCAAATCGTTACATTGGCTGAAATATCGCCATTTTATTCTTAAATATCTGTCGGCTGAAATACCGCTAGCTTTATTTAAATTTTAGTCGGCTGAAATATCGCCATTTATATTTATGCTTCATATCGGCTGAAATATCACCAACTTTATTTAATTCTCTATATTGGCTGAAAGATCGCCAGTTTATATTTAAATCTCTATCAGCTAAAATATCGCAATTTAAATTTATGCTTTACATCGGCTGAAATACCACCAAATCCTGCATTTCATGGGCTGAAATACCGCCGAACTGTCCAAGGGCGTCATTATTTGGAGGCATTATTATCATAGCCCAAGAACGCCATGTCATGGCTTGAAGACCCCGCTTTATATGCTGCACATAATTATTCAAAGGCATCATGGTTAGGAGGCACCATTGTCATAGTCCGAGAACGTCATTTCATAGCCTGCGAATCCTTTATTATGCGCTTCATGGCCCAGGACGTCATGGTCGGAGGACATCATCCTAACCATCCAAAGACAACATTCATGGTCCAACGGGAACTTACATCACGTTTAAATTCTGCACGATATGCTTGTATTACTCATTTACAGGTACACCAGCTGGCAACGGCCATTACAGCAGGAGCGATCTCGCTCTATTTCCCGCAGCCCATCGGTCCTTGACCATCCTTCCCCACCTATATAGTGTGACCGTCCTTTTAAAAAGCTCCATCAGCATATTCCTCCAAAGTATCCCGAACTACATATGACCTGATTCCTATAAGACCAGGGATATGTAGGCAGCTCTCAAACCAGAGCTCGGTCAAAACCTTTGCAAAGTTGTTTCTTTCGGTCAAAATTGGTCATCATATCTTTACTCCACAACTCTTTCATCTTTCCCGGGTAAAGAGTGGCAGCTGTTGATACACAATTTTTCCCTATCTATTTTTTATACTCAAAATATTATCAAAATAGCATATACATGCATGCCAAAGAATTCTTGACATTTTTCTAATTTTTAAAGCTTTTAAGAATCATTTTATTATTTGTTTTAACAGTACAAAAATCCAATAATTATTCCCAAATCTATCATTTGGTGAGTAATTTATTTCCATCCTCATATTTATATCACAATATAATTAAGGTAATTTTTGTATTTTTTTATAAATCTATTTGATATTTTAAGCTAAATTTGCATAAAATTGTAATTATAGCCTATATTGCAATTAATAGCATCTTACAATTATAAAACTGCTCCTAGTATTTTTGGATTAACATTTATATATTATTAATCAATTCAGTGCTTTTAATTTATTTTAAAACTTTTTTTTAACTATTTTAATAAAATTAAAAGGGGAAAATTTACTATTTAACGTATAGCTCATTTGCATTTCAATTATAGCCATATTAAACCCCCAATTGACCCAATCTAGACCAGCCCAACTCTTAAAATCAACCCAACCCCTGACCCAATTAAAATTACCCGACCGGATCCCCCATTTAATCAGAGCCGTTGATCTAGAAACGGCTCAAAGTAAGTCTTTCCTTTTTAATTCACCAAACACCCCAACACTAATTCATTTTTCCTCTACCCGCCGCCCTTGAATGCCCTTCCTCTCCCAATCTCTCTACAAACCCTAGTCTCCGCCACCCAAGCTAACCCCAATCCCTGCAATCCTCGTCGGTTTCCATGGCTTCTCCATCCATAAAATTCTCATACTCACCTCCTATCACACCTGTGTACTTGGTATTCGAAGGTTTGAGGCCAGACCTCAAAGGTCTCCACCTGGACCTTCGCCGACTTGAGGTTTCCGGCTATCTCCAGCTTGGCTCTGGCACATCTTAGCCTCCTGAGCCTCTTTCATGTCTTATCCGTCTTAGATTGGACATTTTCAAAGCCTTTCTCATTCTAGGGTTCATCTAAAACCCCAACTATCGAGGTTCTTTTTCGAGTATCTCCAAATCTGTGTGTATTCATGCTTTATCTTGAGTTTTTAAAAGGTTTCCCAAACTTTTCTTTTAAAAAATCTTACTTTCAAAGTTACCTCTTTCTGATTTAGGGTTTTCTGAAAAATGATTCAGTGTTTTCCGACTTTTCTTCTCCCTTTCTTGTGTATGTTTTATGTTCTTATATTTTCTTTTATATATGTTCTTCTACCATGTTTTCTGTATTTTGTTCTTCTTTCACCATGTTTCTATGTTATGTCTCACATGTTATGTATGCTACTTGCCTTCCACTATGACTTGACATGATCCGTCTACAGCATTTTCCAACCATTTTCATTAAATGTTCTTACTATGCATGCTTAAGCGTATTTCCCTCTATCGTCTCTTATACTGTCATTGTGTTTCAAAATAATTCCCTTACTCTATTTGCATTGAACCTTCTACTGTATCTGCTTGTTTCTCTTCTTTGCCTTTGGTTCAAGTCGAAAACCCTAGGATTTGGGGTTTTTGACGAGTGTGGTCTTGTGTGTTTGGACCAGGGTTGAATTCGAGCCCTGTACTTTCTCAAACTCACTCTGGGTCCATGCAATAGGTTTGAATCTTTTTGTATATGAATTCTACATATTAGCATAACAATTCCTTTATATGTGTGTTGAAATTTCTCTTCGACAGGTTTTCCAACTTGTATTCGAATCAGAATCCTTTACCTTTTCTGACTTGGTTCATTCACATAAAATGTTTGACCCTTGATTGCTTGGTTGTCAATTGATTTCCTTTCCTTAATTGGCAGGACCGTGTACAGTCAAAACCCTTTCCTAAAAACCTTTATGTATTTACCCTTCTTCCATTACTTTGAAAAGTGTTTAGTTAACTCATTTCCTAATTTACCTTGCCCGTTTGCAATCTGAATCCCATAATTAAAGGAAAACCTTGTGTGATTGATTTTTCAAACTATTTTTTTTTACCTATTTCAGCTTCTTTTCTATACTATAAATACATGTCACAACTTTTTAACACACACACGATTAAGTATACAGAACTCACAACTCTCTTATAAGCCTATACTCTTGCTTCTTGATTGCACTTTGGCTTTCGCAAGTCTACTGTTTCTCCCTACTTGCTTCTTCGAACTTCTATGCTCCAAAATAAATTTCAGTGCCTTGCTAATGTGTTTATTTATTGTCCCTGTATCCATACCTACTTCAATCCTCTACAAAGTTAGTTTTAAAGTTCTGTGTGCTTTGCCTATTCTTTCTTTGTTTCTTGTTGCTAGTATAAACAATTGCTCCCACACCCCCATTCCCCTATGTATGCTGAGTTAAGGTATGGCCTATCAGCATCCCAATTGCTGCCCAGGGTTGAACCTGGCCTTCAATAAGGTCTTAACTCCCAATTCTAAGGCTGACAGGCTGGTCAGGGGTGTGCCAGCATCCCAATTGCTAGGCATGACCACCAGCCTTCCCTGGCTCCCCCCTAATTCCCTTTCATTGCATTTACACTTACTGCTAGTCTTGAAGTTCTGCGCCCCTCCTATGATCCTTGCCTTGGGACCTTGAGTTCCCTATGAACTTGGAAATTTGAGGGCTGGCCCTTCTACACTATATTATAATCTGTTCTGCAATGATATTTGGGGTGTAAGCATTGCCTGAAACTCTTGAAGTTCCTTGGAACTTGGAAACATCCCAAATAAGAGAAAGTCTTTGAAAATCCGATCCTGAAGTTGGTTTATCTCATATTATTAGACTTTGAGTCTAGATTAGGCTGATTAGATATAGATGTAATCACTGATGTAATTCTATTTCTTCTGATTAATTTGGTTTGTAATAACTACTGGGGTATAGTGAAAGAGGATGGGATTAAATGCATGCTAAAGTGGTAGAAATAATGTTCTTAGGATTATTACTTTCAAATTCTGCATAGAAATCATCTCCATAGGATTATTATTCTCAAATTCTGCATTTTTCACGTAGATACCATGTCTATAGGATATTTACTCTTTCAAAATTCTACATTTTCACTTAGAAATCATGTTCATAGGGTTATCACTTTCAAATTCTGCATTTTCACACAGATATCATGTTCATAGGGTTATCACTTTCAAATTCTGCAATTTTCACATAGATACCATGCTTATAGGTTTTTTTGCACTTCGTAATAATAACATCGACGGTGATGCTCTGTATATTGTTATAGATAATATGCCTATAGTACTTCTTGCATTTTAGCATATGCATCTGTCACTAGGCAAGCCTATTTATACGAATTAAAATTACTAATTACATATAGATGATCTGGCTATAGGATCTCTACATAACAGTAAACAGTGGTAAAATTAGTAGCATCTAGAAAGCAAGCCCATAGGAGTAATCAACTAAATCTGAATCGCTCACTTGCCCCTTACAGTCTAAAATCAGTGGTAATTTTTAAACACTCGTAGAGCTTACAACTAATAACTTTTGCAATCAATTATTCCTCCGTCCCTGAATTAATAGATGTCATGCCTATAGATCCCGTTCAGCACAGGCAAATGGTTAAGTTATTAATCAACTGTCATTTTTTGACAACCACATCAAACCAAGACTAATTTGGACTCCCTATCTGGGAAATATGTGGTAAATCAACTTTTCCTTCATTAATTTTAACCAAAGATGAAATCAGTATGTGTAAGACATGCTAAACAATTCGTTTCTTTAAGTGACGAGGCCTATTTGAGATTTTAATTACTGTTAGTTTTCCATTAACTACTTTATGTGTTTTGGTTGTCGCCCTATAATTTTATCCTTTTAAAATCCCTAAAAAGCCAAGCTCCCTCCCTTTTATGATTAGTAGTCCTAAATGCCTTTAGGACTGATAGGTGGGACGGGTAATAGCATGCAGTAAGTAACGATAACATTCCATGCTTAATACCTTAACAGGGTGGGAAGGGTAGACATGGAGATGATGATCACATAATAACATCATGCGTACGATTGGCTACCGGGTTTGTGTGGATGATCCATGTGTTTTACAAACCAAGGACCCCTTTCCTTTATGTAACTTCGTTAATATCAATATATTTCTGTCTTTGTTTCAGCTACCCAAAACTCCTTTCAGCTACCCAAAACTCCTCTTTAATTTTACTGCGTTATTCCTTTCTTCTAAATTTTTCTGTTTATTCATGTCTTGATTAATTTTATGCACTTAGACCCTCCCTCAAACAAATTATGGAACCATCTAGACCTTAATTTCAACATGCTTGTTACGTACCTATTTGCAACCCTTATGTGTGAAATTATTTACTTATTTGCATTAAAGTCACAACATAGCATGGCCGGGAACGTCACTAGTTGATCTTAAGGGGTGCCTAACACCTTCCACTCGAGATAATTTCTAGTCCTTACCCAAACTCTGGTTTTTCAAAATTCAAACTCTTAGTGTCCTAATGCACTTAATCATTAGGTGGCGACTCTTCAATTCCAAAAACTCAATTCCCAAACAGGAATAGAGTTGTCTTCCCAAAATGTCGTAAACCATATTTCGCTAGAAAAAGGTGGCATCGACAAGGCTTTTTGAAAATCATCAGTGCACTTAGTGGCGGCGTCCTTTTTCAACAGCTTAAAGATTGGCTCACAAATGACAGTGGACTAAGCTACAAACCGGCTGATGTAATTGAGTCTCCCCAAGAAACTCATAACCTCTTTCTTGTTCTTTGGCGTTGGTAATTCTTGGATGGCCTTAACCTTTGACGGATCCAGTTCTATTCCTAGCTGGCTTACGATGAACCCAAGAAGTTTTTTGGCAGGAACCCCGAACGCACATTTGGCAGGATTCAGTTTCAAGTTGTACCTTCTCAATCTATTGAAGAACTTCCTCAAATCTTCCATGTGGTCAGTGGATTTCTTGGATTTGATGATGACATCATTTACAGACACCTTGATCTCTTTGTGTATCATGTCATGGAAAATAGTAGTCATGGCCCTCATGTAGGTGGCCCCAACATTCTTTAATCCAAATGGCATCATCTTGTAACAACACATTCCCCAAGGCGTAATGTAAGCCATTTTCTCTGCATCTTCTTCGTCCATCCATATCTGATGATACCTAGCAAAACAATTGACAAATGACTGCAGGTCGTGCTTAGCCTAGTTGTCAATCAGGATTTGTATGTTCGGCAAAGGGAAATCGTCTTTCGGATTGGCCCGGTTGAGGTCCCGGTAGTCAACACGGACTCTAACCTTCACGTCCTTCTTTGTCACTAGCACAATGTTGGCTAACCATGTTGTATACTCCACTACTCTGAGGACCTTGGCTTTGACTTGCTTGGTAACTTCCTCCTTGATTTTCAAACTCATGTCTGGCTTGAACTTCCTGAGCTTTTGCTTTATCGGCGGACATATAGGATCTGTTGGTAGTTTATGAGATACAATAGATGTACTATGACCACTCATATCATCATACAACCAGGCAAACATGTCCTCATATTCTTTTAAGAATTTTGTGCACCCTTCCTTTCTGACGGTGATAGGTGAACACTGATACGTATTTCCTTGACATTCTCTGTATCCCCCAAGTTGACAACCTCAGTTTCATCCAAGTTAGACATAGGACTATTCTCCAAGTCCTCAACCTCTTTAACAACCTCTTCTAATATATCATCCTCTTCAAAGTCTATATTCGTTTGCTGCATTATCTTGTCGCATGTCGGATTCATCGATTCATCAAGATAAGTAATAGTAATGCTGTGTAAATAAAGTAAATGATATAAAAAATAATAAGAGCGAGATTTATAAGAAACTAAAATATTTTGATAAATTCCATAGTTGTTTTGGACATCGGAGCTCTTTTCAAAATTTAAAGATAATACGAAAAGGAAATCAACTAGCGAAAAAGTAAAAGATAATGCATAGTTCTTTGTTCAGCCTTGCTACCCCGAATCTTTCAGGGCCTTGGTGGTTCTGACGGACCAGTTGTTGAGGCGCGCTCCTTGGCTCACAGCTTGTATGGAAGGGTCTTCCTCCCCTTCCTCCTCGAAAATGACATGACAGTCCATATTGTAGTCTTCCAAGAACAGATTCTTCATTGCCGCCAATGTTTCCTCTCCTTCCGACCCATATATGGTGTTTGCCGGCTGGAAAGCCTGCTCCAGGAAAGGTATCGGGTGCTCCAGTGGATATTAAGGGCCGCGCCATGGTGGCAACCAGTTTTTGTATTCTTCCCAAGTATATCCATACCCTAACCCAAAGGTGGTGCCATGCTTCTTCAGTTTGATAGGTTTTGTGATTCCCTAGAGGTTTTTTCCGAGTCCCCTGCCAGGTTCATATCCGCTCTAATTCAGTATACTTTCCATCTTGCTATCCAACAACTTGTCCTTATCCACGGTGTTGACTCGCTCAATGTGATGGTAGGTTTCTCTGCCTATCTTCCTTCTTCCTTCGATCACTGGGATGGTCTGGCGACTATATATGGGATTACTACCATCACCATGAATAATCACCTCCTGGTGATTCCATTCAATCTTATTACCTGGTTGATGCTATAGCCCCAGCGGCGTGGATCCAAGGTCGTCCCAGTAGTAAGTTGTAAGATGCTGGGATGTCTATCACTTGAAAATCAACGTCAAACCAAGTTGGTCCCATTTCCAGACATAAACTGATCTCCCCAATAGTGGACCTTTGGGAACCATCAAAAGCCTTGACGTTGATATCCCCATCTTTGATCTCATGCAGGCTCTTCCCTAATATTCTGAAAGTCACCAGAGGGCAAATATTGAGGCTGGACCCTCCGTCGATCAATGTCCTGGTAATAAAATAGTCTTCATACTGCACAGTGATGTGCAACTCTTTGTTGTGGCTTAACCCTTCTGGGGCAACTCATCCTCGTGGAAAGTGATCCTATAACTCTCCAATATCTGCCCTACCATGTTTTCCATCTCTCCTCAGGTTATGTTGTTGGGTACATATGCCTCACTCAGTATCTTCATCAAGGTATTCTTATATGCATCGAAGATTTGAAACAGAGCTAGGATGGAGATCTGTGCCGGTGTTTTATTTAGTTGATCAACAACTGAGTACTCTTTTGTTTGTATCTTCCACCAGGGATCATGGGGCCTAGGTTCAATAAGTCGTCCAGAGGCCTGCTTACTTGATTAAACTAAATGCTCCAGAGTATAAATCCTTCTGGTTCTGGTCATACCCTGTGTTGCAATTGCTTCTCCAAACCTAGTCTTCCCCTTCCTTCTCGCCTCGGTAGTGTAATCCTAAGGAACAACCTGTGTATGAATGGCGTTATGGATGACATTGCTACAGGAATGGGTACCCTTGTTTTGGGAGGTAACACAACAACTTCAAATGGTACAGGTGCCTTTGGAGAGGCAAACTCCACCTCAATTGGCTCTGTTGTCTTCGTAGACGGCGGTGTTTCAAGATCGAGGGGTACAAACATGTTCACTTCAGTATTCCCAGAGGGCTGGATCTGGACTACAATTGGATTTAGTGTGACTCTCGGTTTCTTGGGCTCGTCACCTTCGACAATCAATCCGATCGACCCTTTGGGGTCCCAATCATCCTCTACTTCGATTATGTGTATGCCTCTACCCTTGTGGTCAAGCAGGGGATTGTTGCGAACATTAGGAGTAGAATCCTTCTCCATGATTATCTTGTTTTCAATTAAAGCTTGATTTTATCCTTCAAATATCGGCACTCATCAATGGTATGCCCTTTCATGCTGGAATGGTATGCACAGGTTTTGTTTGGGTTGACCCATTGGGAAGGATTTTTGGAGTTATGGCACGGACTAGGGTGATGTAACCAACAGCTTTAAGCCTTCATGTAATTGGTCGATTGGTTCAGCGATGGCGGTGTATTGCTTGGGAAGTCTACGGTCAAAGTTAGGACGTGGTGTGGGGATGTTTTTGGCGGGTGGGAGGTGATTGATAGTGAGAGGGTTGAGCATTATAGGCTTGGTAGACAAGTGTGGGTTGGGAACATCTTAGTGAGTTAGGTTGATATGTGGGGTATGGAGATGATTGGTAAGTAGGTGCAGGAATTTGGTAAAAGGTTGGAGGTGCTTGGTAATTAGGGATAAGTTGATATGTGAGAAGACGTACTGGGTAAGCTTGGTATTTTACTGGGGATTTCATTCTCTGTGCAACCATTACGACACTCACATCTTTTTTCTTGGACGTGCCACCAGACTGTAGAGCCTTGTTGGTAGCCTGTAATTCCTCAAAATTCATACCACTTTTGATGCCTTCCTCAATCCTTTCCCCTAGCTTGATGATATCGGAGAATTTCTGGCCCTCGATAAGCATCAGCCTCTCATAATAATGTGGGTCCTGAGCTCAGACAAAAAACCTATTCATTTTTTCTTCTTCCAAGGCCGGCATGACCTTAGCAGCCTCTGATCTCCAATGAGTAGCATACTCACGGAATGTCTCTATAGGTTTCTTCTTCAAATTCTGGATGTAGAATACATCTGCCGCATTCTCTGTATTGAATCTAAACCTGTCCATGAAATCAGACTCCATTCCTACCCAGCTTGTCCTCTTCTTGGGATCTTGGCTAATGTACCAAGATAGAGCATCACCTTTCAAACTTCTCATGAAGAGCTTCATGCGAATCTTTTCAACTCTTCCGACATCGACCAGCTTATCACAGTATGTCCTCAAATGGACTTTGGGATCCCCTGAGCCATCAAACACCTTAAACTTTGGAGGTTTGTACCCCTCGGGAACTTTGAGTCTGGCTTAATGCAAATGTCCTCATAATTCAGCCCCTCAATACCTTTGTTTTCTTCAACACCCTGGACTTGGCTAGTTAGTTTCTTAAGCTCTATGGCCAGGTTCGTGATGACAAAGTCTTTGTCATCAGACTTCGATGTGCTTGAAATTGGTTGAGTGTATTGTGGTATTGCTTCCACATTGATGGGGGTGTGGTGGGGATGATCATTTAGTAGTTCGGGAATGAGGAGCGGGCTGTTGTTTGAAGTGGGACATGTGTTGCATTTTTTATGGGGAGCGGGTTGTTTCTGTTGTTTCGGGATGTTCTGTGGATGTATAGGATTTTGAGAATTGGGGAAATTGACATCCGGGGTAGTGATGGAAAATTACAAGTTTTCCAAGTTCTGAACTTGGTCCAGTTCTTCTTGAAATTTCAGTAACTTCTGTTCGAGCTGGGTAGCACATTCTTTGGAACCCTTAATACCCTGAGGAACCTCTACCCTTTCAACTAAGTTCTCCTTCCTGACTTTGCTCAAGTCTTCCATTTTTGCTTTGTTCTTGTTTCTGATAGGACTCGGAGGAGGAGGAGGTAGAGGGCCCTTAGATCTTGTTGAGTAGGATGATGATGCCAGAATGCACTAACTAACCTTTTGGGGAGGGGAATAAAACAATAGTAAAAACAAAAAAGGTAACAAGTTAGTACAGATTATGAGAAAAATGTTGCAATATTTAAACACATAGTATAAGAATATAAATCGTGTCCTAAATTGGGTGTCTCATTGTGCCCGAGGTAGGCCTAGAAACAAGTTGATTTAGAGAACATATAATGCTAAATGTCTCATTTTATTGATAAAAATAAGACAAATCCCAAAATGACAATAAAATTGCGGGAAGTAAAATGTCACTAATGGCCATTGGCCTTATTACATTTTAAAGAGAAAAGAAAAAGACTCCAAACTACTTGGTCCCAGAAGGACCTTCCCCAGACTTAGCATCGTTAGCTCCATCAAACAGTTTCACCAACTCACGCAGTCCCAGCAATAAATAAGCTCTAGCCAAGTGTCCTCCTTCATTTCCTTCAGCATTCTAGCAGTTTTCGATCCTCTGGATGAATTTCCTTTCCAACTCTACCAAACTTCGCTCCAAATACCCTAGTCACTTGTTACCGCTGACAGCCATATCTTTCCACTCATCAATCAACTTCTGATTTGCTTCTTGAATTTCCTAATTTTCACTCTCACACTCTCTGATCCTCTTCTGCAGTTGGTTGTACTTAACCTGTATTTTATCCCTCTCATCGATGACCCTATGACCTCGAATAGACCCGGGCTGTCCCAACCCACCATGATCTTCTTCCAACCAACCTGGATAGTATGGGGTGTAACCGGAAAGGTATCTGTCAGGTTCTGTGGAACCATTTTCCATGATAATTTTGCAATTCCACGTGTGTTGAGCTTGAAATTTGTACGGTTTATTGTCGTCCTGGAAATCGGCCCTAAAGTGACTCATATTTTCGACCTTGGGTATGACCTGCTTCCTCCCAGCCTGCCTCATGACTCGGAGAGGTAGATAGGGATAAGTTCCTCTCAGACCAATGAGTATGAGGAATGGAGTGTCCCGAGAGCGGATGATGAACTCTCCAGTAGGGAACCATTCGAACATGCACTGCACCTTCCGATTGAGCAAACACGTTAGGCATATAGTTCATTCTCTTGGGATAATGGAAGGCTATATGATCATTCCACGACCTTCGTGGAAGCTCTTGACGGTATTTACCCCTTTGGAGATGTTCTATAAGCCAGAGTTGGAGTAGTAAGTTGAAACCCTCGAAGTGACTGGCCCCTCATTGACATTTTTCAAAGGCTCGGAATATCTCGGCAACAATTATAGGTACTATGATAAAAGGTTGCCCTCTAATCCCTTCCATTATTGTCTTCGTGACCATGGCTAGTCTGGTATGGATCTTGACCTTCTTCATAGGAAACACTATCATCCCTAAAAAGCATAACATAAAGACGAAAACCCTCCTATGGATATGCACCAATTATGTGAGAGCGAATTTATCTGGGTAGGTACGATTGGACTTGCTATGTCCGTACCTCTCGTACATATAGTCGAAGGGAATGTAAGAGTCCTTCAAACAAGTCAATTCTAGGTTTTTCTTCAGTCCCATCATCTTGAGGAAACCCCTACCCTTGCGGTTTTTTGGCATAAGCAAACCCGGAGTCTCCCAGGGAATACCTGTTAACCCTCCTATTTCTTCGAACAGAGGTGTTATTTCATAATCCCCGAATCGAAACACTGATCTATCATTGTCCCAGAATAAGGTTGCAGCCTCTATGATTTTGTTTTGAGGCTGGATTTCCAAAAGAGAAGGTAAATTCCCCAAGTATTTGCGGACGAGAGTCTGGTCACTAAAGTGAAGGTGTTCCCACCAACTTAGCAAACTTGGGTGAATGTTAGTTACCATGCCGAATCTGGGGACTTCGTGCTTCATTTTCTGCAAAACAAAGTGTTAGACCATTAACCCTCCAGACTCGACTATTTAAACCAATAATTAGCATAATGGCATTTAGTTCTCCAAATAAATGCACAGAATATGGTGTTGTCTCTTTGGGTTCCAAGGAAACCCAGTGGACTTTAGACAAGGCTATCTTAAAGAGTCATTATGTGGACAACATAACTAACTCGACTAGGTTTGACAATGATGCATGCACAGTTAATCAGAATAAGGCTTCTATGGGGTATTAGACCGGTATCCTTGACTCAAGAGGGAAAGGCACGGAACTGTCGACTGCACCGCTGATCGACTGGTTTTACCGCAAATATGCCTTTGCCAAATTCAGGGGGTAATAACATCGAAAGAGCGCAACAACTCATTATAAACGTTGCTAAGGTATTTGTTTGGCATGAGTAGAATATGATGTTGAATATGCAATTACAAAAAAATGAAACAAATTGTCACTTATTTTCACGTTCATAATGATTACAATAATTGCTCAAAAATTACAACTACATTGAAGGAAAGTAGTAATTGAAAGAGTTAAAGAAAAGGAAACAAGAAGCCAAGTCATTTTGAATAAAGACATTAAATAAAGATATAAATTCACACATAACATGATGTGGTAAAAGCCTAAAGAAATCTCCAGCAGAGTCGCCATGCTGTCGACACCCCCTTTTTCTCGCGAAATTGTGTTTACGACATTTAGGAGGACAATTCTATTCCCTTTTGGGATTTGGGTTTTTGGAACTGAATATTCGCCGCCTAATGATTAAGTGCATTAGGTCACTAAGAGTTTTTTGAGTTGGAAAACCAGAGTTCGGGCAAGGGCTACAAATTATCTCGACGGGAAGGTGTTAGGCACCACTCAAGATCCACTAGTGTGGTTCCCGTCCATGCTATATTGTTACTTTAAATGCAAACAACAAATAGGCAAACAAGCATTACAAATACAAAGGAGGTTTTCACATAATAGTTACAAGAGATTAGAAACATTAAAGAAACTGAAATATGGTAGGAGAAACCATTTTAAAATTCTGAATAAACGAGTAAAGGAGGAAAATTTCATACAGTTAAAAATAGTTTTAAAAGTTGAAATTTGCGAAAGAAAATAGTTGAAAAAATGGACAAATAAGGGAATGGGTCCTAGGTTTATTCATAATATGGATCACCCCACACAATACCTGGTAACCGTTTATACACGTGGTGTTATCGCATGGTCATCATATCTATATCTACCCTTTCCCACCCCGTTTAGGTGTTAAAGCGCGAAATGGTATCATTGCTTATTGCATGCTATTACCCATCCCGATCCTATCAGTCTCGGAGGCATTTGGGACTACTAATCCTAAGGGGAGGGAGTTGAGCTTTTCAAAGTTTAAAAGGATAAAAGTCTAAAGCGACGAACAAAACACATAAGCAGTAAAGGGGGAACAAGTAACAGTTAAAGGCTCAAACAGGTCTCCTTATTTAAAGAGACAAATTGTTTAGCACGACTTACAAGTACTGGTTAGGTCTTTAATTAAACTTAATATAGGAAGGATGGCTGATTTAGCACATATTTTCAGATAAGAAGTCCAAATTAGACATACCTGCTGGTTGTAATTATTAAAGACTAGAAAAGTTGGTTAATTACCTACAGGTTTGCCTAGATGAGGCCTACAATCATGGTATCTAACATTGTAGAAGGCATGCTGATTTTAAAGAAAAATTACTGATTTAAGAGATAACAAAATTTGCAGATATTAAACGACATTTACTACTGATTTTAGACCTGTAAACGAGCTAGAAGATTTATATTCGTTTAGTTATCCTTATATGCATGCTTTCTACGCGTGATTGATTTAGGACGTTTGTAAGAGTGCAGGAATCCTATAGGCATGGTACCAAGAGTACATTTGTTCTTTTAAGCTATAGACTGTTTGCCTAAGGTGTGTATGCAAAAGCGCAGAAACTTATAGACATGATTTCTAATGAAAATGTATAACTTATAGGAAGGATTTCTATATGCAGTAATGAATAACTTATAGGAAGGATTTTTATATACAGTAATGAATAACTTATAGGCATGATTTCTAGTGCAGTAATGCACAACTTGTGATTGCAGAAGTAGACCTAAAGCATGATATCTACCCCATATGCATAACATGAGAGTCCCTCCCCATTTTTACTTTACACCCCGTAGTTATTACAAATTATTACAACTTCATGGAATCCAGAAAAATAACTAAATAAATTACATCAAAAATTAAAATTCAAACCAAGGAGACCTAATTCAGACTCCTAGTCTGACATATGAAATAAACTAACTTCCAAAGACCAGATTTTCCAAAGCATTTCTTTTATTTGGGATGTGCCAAAGTTCTAAGGAGCTTCAAGAGCTCCAAGTAGTGCTTATACCCCCAATATAATTATAGGATCACAGTGCAGTGTGGAAGGGCCAGCCCACAAATGTCTAAGTTTAGAGGGAACTCAAGGTCCCAAGGCAAGGCTCATGGGGGGGG
>MU790236.1:134441-150278 GCA_026770625.1 Nicotiana glauca
CATGGCAGGTTGGTGGTCATGACCAGCAATTGGGATGCTGGCACACCTCTGACCAGCCTGTCAGCTTTAGAATTGGGGAGTTAATACCTATTGAAGGTCAAGTTTAGCCTTGGACAGCAATTTGGATGCTTCCAGGCTATACCTTAACTCAGCACATATAGAGGAATAGGGTATGGGGATTTCATACTAGCAGTAAAATACAAGGAAAGAGCAGGCAAAAGGGCATATTGGCACACCTTAAAGACTATTTTGGGGGTTAGGGGGTCAAAAACTTAGGTCATGGACAACAATTTGTGTTGCCATGCCCTAAGTCCCCACTCACAAACACATATGGGTAATGGGGTAGGGGTAATTGTTCATAAGGAAGAGGAGCAGGCAGTAGCATGTACGCACTTAAAATCAGCTATATAAACTTTACAAAGAATAGAAAGCAGACATGGATACAAGGATTGTAAATAAACACATTGGGGATACTGAAATTAATTTAGGATATACTTGTTTCAAAGAGGCAAATAAAGAGAAGCAGTAACCTTGTACAAGCTAAAGTGCAGTCAAGAAGCAAGAATACTCTAAGTATAAATTCAACAGAGAATTGTGATTTGTGATTTTAAGTGTGCCCAATTGTGTCTGTTGTATTAAAGAAAGTCATGTCTTTATAGTCCATAAAGCAAGCAGAAATAGGTAAGAAAATAGTTTGAAAATCAATCACACAAGGTTTCCCTTTAATTAAGGGATTCTGATTTCAAATGGGTAAAATAAATAAGGAAAGAGGTTAATCAAACACTTTTCAAAGCAGTACAAGAGGGGTAAATACATAACAGTTATTTAAGGGAAAGGTTTTGACAATACACGGTTGTATAATTAAGGAAAGAGAATCAATTAACAGCCATGAAACTAGAAGTCCAAATACTTGGTGTGAATGAACCCAGTTAGAAAGGTGAAGAAAAGATTTTACTTGAGAAGAATTAGTGATTCCAAAAGTTGGGGCAAGTCCGTAATGTCAAATGTGACTTGTGTGCAAAATTTGAAGTCATTCCAGAATGATTTTGGTAAGGTTTGAGACACTTAGTCTCTTTTAAGGAAGCTTAAGTTGGAAAAGTCAACCAAATATTGACTTATGTGTTAGAGGGCTTGAAATGCGAATTTTATTATTCGGATAGCTTCGTTAGGTGATTTGTGACTTAGAAATGTGTCTGGAATATTTTTGTGATGACCGGTGTAGAATTAAGCTTGAATTGGCAAAGTTAGTATTTTGACGAATTCCGGCTGATAGGTGAGATTTTGATCCGAGGGTCGGCATGGAATTCCGAGAGTTGCTATAGCTTTGTTAGGTGATTTGGAATATGTGTGCAAAATTTGAGGTCATTCGGACGTGGTTTAGTCGGGTTTTTTATCAAAAGTGTATTTCGGAAGTTTTTAGAAAATTAGGCTTGAATTTGATGAATTTTGGGTAATTTGATGTTGTTTGAGGTGCTTTGATGATTGGAACAAGTTTGAATAACGTTATGAACTATGTTGGCATGTTTGGTCGGGGTCCCATGAGGCTCGGATAATTTTTGGAATAGTTTTTGGAAGATTTTTGCCGTTTTGAGCATAAGCATGTAATGATCTAAAGGTTCATTTTTAGTTCTAGAGATCCAAATTTGATTTCGAGACATCCGAAATTCTGATAATGAATTATAGGACTGAGCTGGAAATTTTAGTCTAATTTCATCAAGTCGCGGTTGGGTTTTTGACGCGAAACATGAGTTAGTTATTTAACGAGCGAAATGAGTATTGAACTGAACAAATGAGATCCGAATTGAGTTTCGATTGAAGGGTTATGTTCGTATTATTATTTGTGACTCATACGAACAAGAATCGTCTAATTCCAAGTTCGTATGACGGAGTTAGAGCCATTTTAATGAAACAAAAACTGCTGTAATTTATTGGGCAGTTGCTGGTTTTTTTTAAAGCGCGTGAATAGTACCTCACGTGTGAACAGTAATTCCGAAAAATTTTGGGCAGTGAGTTTATATCCGCAAATTTTGGGTCATTTTTCCTCCATGGTTGATCATTTTGAGAGCTTCTTGGTGAAGATTAAAGAGGGATTCAAGGGGGAACGACTTGAGGTAAGTTTCTTGAACTTAAAACTCGATTTTATGATGCTAATACATGGATTAGAGCTTAAAACTCAAGTAATTTATGGGCAAAAATGGTGGTTTAGGGCTTCAAACTTAAGAGAGTTAAAATGGAGATTTGAGGGGTTATTTGAACTCCGATTTTGGTAAATTTGATATGTACGAACTCCTGGCGAGACGAGGGATCCGGTGATGTGAATTTCGTAATTTTTTGAGAAGCAGACCCGGGGCTCGGGTTTTGCTAGTTTCGATATTTTTGATATTTTTGATATTTTTCGATTGTTTTCGATTGGTTATTGTTCCATTGCCATATTTTGATGCATTCGCTCTGATTTTGGTTAGATTCGACGCGCGTGGAAGCCGATTTGAGAGGCAAGGGCATCGCAAGATAGAGATTTCACCGGTTCGAGGTGAGTAATACTTGCAAATTATATCCTAAGGGTTTGAAACCCCGGATTTGTACATCATAGTGCTGCATTGAGGTGACTTGCACGCCGGGTAGCGAGCGTGGGGTAGAGCACCGTTGGGGATTGTGACTTGGTCCGTCCTGATTGATGAAATTACTATGTATTTGGCCGAAACTACTTGTTATCATCATAATTTGGACTGATTGCCATGTTTGGGCTTCGTGCCAACTATGTGAATACTTCAGGGATTGATATCGCTATTTTTGCATTATTTTTGCATACTATTTAATCTCCGTCTAGGATTTTAATGCTGTTTTGCAAATTCGGCCATTTTTCATGATTTGAAAACTTAAATGATATCTTACTGACGTTTTGAACTGAGAACTGTTACTTGAATATTGCCCTAATGGCTCATGTGCATTTCTGGACTGAGCATGGATCGGGCTGCGCACCGCAACTGTGTTATATGTGTATTTCTAGACTAAGGATGGATCGAGCTGCGCGCCGCTGCGGTGTGATATTGATATTGCGCTTGGGCTGTAGGAGCCCCTCCGGAGTTTGAACCCCCACAGTGAGCTCGGGTACCCAAATGGATCGGGCTGCGCACCGCAGCGATCATTTGCATTGCATTGCATTCATGCATTGGTTCCTATTTGTACTACGTGGCATGACATTCAACACTCTCATATCATTGGCATCCATGCTATTTCTTGCACTATTACCAGATACCCTGGTATTATTTGTTAATGGAGTGTTGTGCCCGAGATGCTGACTTATGTGCGGACTTGCACTATCTGATTATGCATTCATTTGCTTAACTGTTGGAAGAGGATATTTTCAAAAGAGGTTTTTAACTGAAGTAGATATTTCTAAAAGATTTTCACGGTTTTACCGTTTTCTCTAAGGGTTGTACTGTCCTATATAACATGATGGAGTGCTCTTACGTGATTTCTTGCCTCTCAGTTATTATTTACTCTTATTACTCACTGAGTTAGAGTACTCACTTTACTCCCTACACCTCGCGTGCAGTTGCAGGTATTGTTCACCCGGTAGCGGGTTATTAGCTGATTGAAGGTATTACTATTGAAGCTGAGCAAGGTGACCACCAGCATTCGCGGCACCGGACGTTGTCTTTAGAATTTAAAAATTTATTTCTTGCATATTATTGGCCATATAGTTGTGTTCAGGTTTTCATTAGATGCTCGTGGCTTGTGACTCCCCGGTCGGGTTGTGTTGGGTTGTAAATACTGGTTATTATTGTCATTAAGTTGTATTTACCTATTCATTTATGTTTAGTAATTGTTAAAAAGACGATTTTGTTAGTTGGTTGGCCTTGTCTTCATGAGATGCGCCATCACGACCGAGTTTGAAAATTGGGTCGTGACAGAATATGGAGGTATGAGTGTTACAACCATAAGTATTGGAGTTCTGGAAGTTATGGATATAATGGATAAGAGTAGTGAGAGTCACTTCTTTAGGAGTTAAAGACATCCATAAAATACTATAATAATTGTTGATACCCAATTTTTTCTCACATATTTTAAACACATATATATACTTTCAAAATAGTACATATGCAATTATAAGCATGCATAAGTATTTTTAATAAGTTTTCTATAGTTTTAAAAGCTCCAAACCTTTATTTCTTCTCTTTTTATTATATACATATCCAATAATTATCCTTCTTATTACTTTTGTGATGATTTAGCCATCTAAATTTATTATTTATGCCAACATAGTATTTAAGTATTTTTAGTGCATTTTGGTAATTACATATATATTTTTTAAGCTAAATTGCACATCCTTGCAATGATAATCCATATTAATGTACAATTACATTATTTATACATAAAATAATCTTTTATATTTTTAAAATACTAAATAACTACTTTAAATCATTTTAGTGCAAAAAAATATTTTTGGTACTCATTAATTATTTTTTATAAATTATTTAGTTGTTAAAATTGGCTGTTTATAATCTGGCCCTATTTTTATTTAAATTATGATCCTAATTTAACCTAATACCCAGGCCAATTTTAACTAAACCTACCCATCCCAAACCTTAATGCCTGACCCAGCTTCAAAATCTTTCAATCTCGGCCGTTGATCATAGAGATCAACGACCACAATTAACTCTTTCATTTTTTAATCAAACGACCCCATAAACCCTAATTATTTCTCACCAACAGCCGCTCTGAAACCCCCTTCCTCTCTAATGCTCTCAAAACCTAACCCTAATCGGACCTCACTGTCACTCATCTATGTCCATCCATGGTGGTTTCCACCACCCCTAGGCCTCTAATGGATTCGCCTGTACTGGTATCACCATCTCCAGGGTCCTCAAGGGACAAGGGTTAGTTTGCTTGCATCTATGGCCCTTTCACGCTTGTTTCGCGTTGTTCCGGTTTGATTCCGAGTAAGATCTTCCTATATTGCCTTAGATCTATAGGTTTCTAAGCCCAATTCTTCATCTTTGTGATTGTTCTTCTCAAAACCCTAATTTTGGTCCTTTGAACTTCTCAGATATGTGCAAGATCTGAGATAGATCGAGCATATTTCGTATGGGTTCCACAAGAACCTTCTGATTTTTGTAAGAACCTTCTGATTTTTGAATGGTTTTCCATTTTTTATAAACTAGGGTTTTAGAAAATTTCTTTTACCAAAACATTTGATAATTTTGAGCATTTAATCTTCTATTTCTTATATGTTTTATTCAATTTCGTGGGGTTTGCTCTAACCATAACTTGTTTATACTAAAAACCCTAATTTTTTGATATTTTTTGTTTTGTTTCTGAGTTACTTGTGTACTGACTTTGTCCTTGCTTTGGTTTTTGGGATTTTCTTTAGTTAATTATATGTCTTGTGATTTTTCTCCTAATATACCTCTACTGAGTTGCTTTGTTCAGCCTTTCTACTGATTTTATATGCCCATGTTGATCCTGACTATTCATGGCAAACCTATATTGTCTCCTTAAATTAGGGTTTTTTTGAATTCTTTATCTACCAATTTATTTTGTTAAAACATATGTGTTGAATCCTGAGTATGCCTTTCTAGCCTATTTGAATTGTCCGCGATATTTGCTGACTCTTTACGTGATTTTCTCTTTTAATTAAACCCTTGACTATTCCGAAGTTCTTATTTCTGGTTTGATTTGAACTCTTTTCCTTAACAAAACCTTGCTTCTTACTTCTCTACTCGGTTTGATTGAACTTCTTGCCTCAATTAGCTTTCTCTTCCCTTACTTAAATCAACGATGTTACTTGCTGATTCTTACTAACTATTTCCTTATATGAACCCATATTCATCACCCCTAGTTACCTATTCTATACATAAGTCTTACTTGATTTCTTTCCTTAAATATATATTATATTTTTTTTTACCGTTGAATGGCTATCCCTTGATTAAGGGGAAGACTTTACTGATGTTATGTGTATGACTGATTTTGTAAATTTCTTAATTGCTACATGGTTTATTCTTTACCTTATTTCATTTGTCACTTGATTACTATATGTGACCTTACTCATTATCACTTCAAAAAGACGAACAACATTTCAGAAAACTACCACTTTTACATTCTAAAAAAGGCTCTCTCTGCTCTCTTTGCTACTTGTGATCTCTGTTATTCTAGTCCACTGCAAGCCAAGGCTAGAACTTGCACAATACCTGTCTCACATCTTGTGTTTTCTTTCTTTAACTAGGTATGCTCCTGATTAATTTTTAAGAACCTAAACCTATGTGTTTATTTATTGTCTTAGTTCACACGGCTTGAGTCCATTCTTTCTTCTGTTTAATGCTTACCCAGTATGTCAAACACTGCCTATTCAAATATGTGATTAGCATGTTTACACTATGCTTTCTTGTTGGCTATCTTGTTTAACATATATACACATGTAACTAACCATGCTTGACAGACTACTGTTTATCTAGCATGCCTAAACTCGACTTTTGTTTAATTAGCATGCCTTCACTTGTTAATACTTGCCTAGCATAAGTCCTTGCCTATTCTGCCCCACTCCTACTAAGTTATTTAATCTCCTAGAGTGACGACACAAGAAATACAATAGAATAGTAGAAGAACACATGGAAGAAACACAGTAGAAGAAATACTATAGGAAATACAGTAGAAAAAACACATAGGAAATACGGTAGAAGAAACACATAAGAAACATATATGAAATAAACATAAGAAATACATAATAAATACAGTAAAACATACTAAATATCAAAGAAATATTAAAGGAAAACTTGACGAAACCTTAAATCGGAAAAAAGATGAAGGCTCGTAAGGTGTAGTTTTGAAAGAACTTTGAGAAAAATACTTAAGAGCTTAGAGAAAACACAAATATATAATGAATATAAAAGAATCTGAAAAACCTCGAAGGTTTAGGATTTCAGAAAAACCCCAGTAGTGAGAAAGTCTTGGAAAAGTCAATGATCTAAGCCGGAGAAGTCGAAATCACGCTCGAACAACCATGGCATGCCGGAGCAAGGCCAGAGATGGCCATAGAACTCGAATAAAATGAAACCTGGACCAAGATTTGTCGTGTTCAGGCCTTGAATCTTCAAAAACCAGGTGTGTAAGAGCCATAGGAGGCGGGTATAAGACTTCCATAACCTTGGACGCCATGGATTACGGTGACTTTTAGGGCGAAAGTGGTGAAGGCGGCTAGGGTTTGAGAAACTTCAAGAGAGTTTAAGAGATGGGGGCGGGGTTCAAAGGCGGCTGCTAATGCCAAATGAGTAGGGTTTGGGGGTAATGGTAATTAAAAATGATAAGGTTGAAATGTGACCGTTGATCATTTTGATCAACGACCTGGATTAAACGGGGAGCCGGGTGGGTCGCTTGAATAGGCTGTTGGTCGGGTAAATTAGGATTGGGCTTGGGTCTTGGGTTGTTTAATTGGGGATGGGTATTGGGTCAGATTTAGGCTAAAATTAAAATCCATATTTGGTTATACGTTAAATAGCCCTTTTTCCCCATTTAATTTATAAAAATATTAAATGAATTTCTGAAATCCAATTAAAAGCAATAAAGTGATTTATAATATATAATTAAAAATTTAAAAATACAGGACTTAATTTTAGGAATATAAAACATAATTGAATCTTAAAATGGCTAATATTGCAATTATGCAATCTAGCTCAGAAAATACTAAATAAATTTGTAAAAATATGTAAAAATTAACTTAGCTATATTTTATCATAAATATAAAATTTCAATAATTTAATTACCAAAATAACAATTTTGAAAATAATCATTGGGTTTTTATGGATGAAAAAGGGAAATAAATCAATTTGAAAACCTTAAAAATTATGGAAAAAATAGTAAAATGCTCGGACATACTTATATATATATATATATATATATATATATATATATGATATTTTTAAAAATATTGTGTATATAAAATATACAGGAAAAAATTGAGTATCAACAGCTACCCCTCTTTACCCGGGAAGGATGAAAGAGTTGTCGAGTAAAGATATGATGACCGATTTTTACCGGATGAACGACCTGAAGAGATTTGGCCGTGCTCTGGCTTCTCAGCTACCTACATATCCTCGGTCTTACAGGAATCAGGTCATATGTAGTTCAGGATCCGTCGGTGGAGTATGCCGATGGAGGCCTTTCAAGAATGGGCACAATATTCAGGTTGGGATGAATTTTTAAGGTATAATAGGGGTGCGGGAACTGGAGAGGGATTGCTCTTACCGAGATGGCTGTTGCTCGCAGGCTTACCTGCAAATAAGCAATGTGAGCACGTGATTTTTGCCCCACACGAATTACTCCAAAAGAATTCAAAAATAAAATAATTTTCCTTTGTGTGCAATTTTGAGAATTTTTGTGGCATTTCGTTATTTTTTTTCCTGTGCATGTTTATTTTGTCTTAATTAATAAGCAAATACAAAAAATATAATTTGCATTTTTGGGGGGTTAATCTCATAATTTTAAAAGTTCATTACTTATTTTTATAAAATGAAAACGAAATATAGCATACTTTTCATTTAATGTCAAATTGTGTGATTTTATTTTAAATTGATAGTTAATTATGTGTGATAATTGTTATTAAAAGTTAATTAGCACTTTTTATACGTTAATTTAGTTATATAATTTAGTTTAGGATTTTTAGGATTTTGGTTTTGGAAAAGAAATTAAAAAGGAAATAAAAGAAAAAAGGAAAAAATGAAAGGAAAATCGGACTGGGCCAAAATGACCACAGCCCATTTCAAACACCCCTTTTACCCGGTCCAATTTGATCTGGCAATACGACCGTCCAAACGACGGTGTTTCTGTCACGCTCAATCTGAGCCGTTGGATTAGATCAATCTAACAGTCCAGATCACCCCTCCTGTAACCCGTATCCAGCCCGACCCTGATCCATCTCCCTAACACGGTCCACCCCTTTAACCAAACGACGCCATATTAGTTAGCCAATTAATCCAGGCCGTTGATCTTAATTGATCTAACGGCCTGTTTCTAATCCCCCACCCATGTATATATGCCTCAAACCATACCCCTCCCCCCCAAGACAACCCCTCCTTGCCTCATCTTTTCTAACCTTAGAGACGAAACGAACCCACCACCACAAACCACCATCGACCACCCACCGAAAATTGCCTCAAGGCAGTTTCGGTGGTCCAAACACCTCTATTTTTACACCACGGAACCCCCTCGACCTCCCCATCCCAAATCCCTAACTATCTGACCTCGAATCCTTGTAGATCGTTTCGAATATTAGATAAAAAATCGACCCCAAAACCCTAGCCTACCCAATCGACCCCAAATCAACACCCCTTGACCACTAGACCTCCCTCATCCTTAAACCACCACTGATTTCCCTCGAATCATCCCAGAACCTTTTGAATAACGAATCAGAACTAAGAACCCTAGCACTGCCAAGAGATTCCCCTATGGCGGAGCTGTCTTGAACTAGTCCCCAAACAACCCTCCAAGGTATCATTTAAGTCTGTGGTCATCCCAAGACTGATTAATCTTGAAATAGTGCACTTCGTCTGTTCTTCACAAAAAAACAGACGATTTACACCATCTCGAGGTTAAATCCGAGCTACCAGTTGGCGTTCAGGCTTAATCAGATAAGTGCTCTGTTCTTTATTGTCGTTTAAGTATTCCTTTCACTTTCTACTCTTTTCTTCTTCTTCTCTGAAATATAGATAGGTCTGTGTTCAAATAGAAATTCAGTTTAGTTTCAAACCCAGTTCCTTGGTTATATTGTAGTTAATTCATCTTTATTTAGTTGGAAGTTTAGTAGTTCTCGTCAAGTTGTTTGATGACGATTGTTTTGTTCTCAGCTTCAGGGCTCCATTAAGTATATTTTCAGTGTTCCTTCATTTTTGTTTAAGGTTAATTTAAAGTTATGATGTGTTCAAAATATAGTTAGTTTATTCCCATGTATCTGTGTCAATCGTGGTTTTAAATTTTGACCTTAGTAGTTTAATATAATTGTGTTCTGAATCATTGAATCCTTGGTTTTCGTTTTGGTGCTATTTGATTTAATCTGAGTTCAAGCTTAAACTGTTGTGTGAGTTTGATAAGGTGAATCATAATATTCTATTTGGGGTCTGATATGAATTTGACCTGGGTTTAGATTCAGCCTCAATGTTCCAGTGATTACTTAGGAATTAGTTTAGACGATTGTTAGGTTTTCTTATTTAGATGAATTGGCTATAGCTGATGGGGGTTTGGTATAGATTAAAAGGGGTTGAGGTAGGATAGCAGTTTCAGGTATTTCGGGGGGGGGGGGGGGGTTATTTTGGGATTTCAAAAGTTGAAAAATGCTTTAGCTTGAGGGGTCTGTCAGTAAACACTAATATACCCTTAAACTAATGTATTTGTTTAATAATGATGGGTTGGGAATCAGGAATAGTATGGTGAGGTTTAATGGGAAGTAATTAAAAAATAGTTTACCCATAAACCTTGAATTAAATAATGAAATGGGACATATAGTTGTCACGACCCAATTCACGAACCCGGTCGTGATGATGCCTCCTGTGAAGACAAGTCTAGCAAATAGATTAACAATACTTCTTTTAACAATTACTTAGCAAGAATGAGTCGAAAACAATAGATAACGTTATCATAAATACGTAAGAAAATGATATAACAGGGAACCATCCCAGCTCAGCCCAAAATCGGGGTGTCACAAGTCATGAGCATCTAAAGAAGCTTGAACACAACTACACGGCTAATAATATACACTAATAAATTCTGGAATTTTAAAGACAACGTCCGGTGCCGCAAACGCTGGCAGTCACCTTGCTCAGCCGCAATAGTAGTACCTTCAATCAGCTAATAACCCGCTACCTAGTGAACAATACTTGCAACTGCACGCGAGGTGCATGGAGTAAAGTGAGTACTCCAACTCAGTGAGTAATAAAAGTAAATAATAACTGAGCGGTAAGAAATCACGTATAACAAATCATTATGATATATAGAAGCAGTGAAAAGCCCTTAAATTGAGAAAATCAGTGAAAACTGTGAAACCGTTCAAAGTATCTTGGCTCATTTTTAAACCTATTTTGAAGATGATCCTTTCAACAGTTGCGAAAATAATTTTCAACAATTAGTGACACTATGCACCGAGACCCGCCCCTCGGGCAATATTCTTATTCCCGGTCAGCCACTGTTACCTGACCAAATGCATCATACAGTGTCATTGTTACCACTATCTAAGATTTATCCTCTTTAAGAGTTATCAGACAATACCAGAACAACAAACAAATATCTCAAGATATAACACAAACAAAGAATAGTGAACAAATGCATGAACGCAATGCAATGCAAATAACTGTACATTCTAGTACCCGCTGCGGCGTGCAGCCCGCTCCATTTATTTATCGTCGACGGCGCTCACTGGGGGTATGTACAGACTCCGGAGGGGCTCCTACAACCCAAGCGCAATAATCAAGCTATCTCGTGGCATCAGCCAGACCCTCAACGTTAATATCAATACAGTACCACTGCGGCGCACAACCCGAGCCAACCATATATCCAGAAATCACTATAACACTGCTGCAGCGCGCAACCCGATCCATGCTCAGTACAGAAATACGGGCAATATTAAAATAACAGTTCTCGTCTCAAAACATCAATAAAATGTTGTTTAAGTTTCCAAATCATAGAAAAATGACTGAGTTTGCAAATCAGTATTAAAACCCTGGACCGAGATCAAATAGTATGCAAAGTAATGCGAAAACAATGCTATCAATCCCTGAAGGATTCACATAGTTGGCACGAAGCCCAAACATGGCAATCAGCCCAAATTATGATGATAACAAGTAGTCCCAGTCAAATACGCGCTAAAAATCAACAACCAGGATGGACAAAGTCACAATCCCCAACGGTGCTCTACCCCACGCTCATATCCGGTGTGCAAGTCACCTCAATACAACACTATGATGTGCAAATTCGGGGTTTCAAACCCTCAAGATATCATTTACAACTATTACTCACCTTGAACCGGTGAAATCTATAGCTCGCAACGCCTTTGCCCCTCAAATCGACCTCCACGCGCATCGTATCTAACCAAATTCAGAGCGAACACATTAAAATATGCCAAGGGAACAATACACAATCGAAAATAATCGAAATACAGCAAAAATCTCGAAACTAGCAAAATCGAGCCCCGGGCTCACTTCTCGAAAAATTACAAAACTTACATTACCGGATTCCTCGTCTCGCCTCGAGTTCATACATACCAAGAACTCCCAGTTCCGAGCTTAAATGATCTATCAAATTCCAATTTGAAATATCAAAAACTCAAGCCCTAGCTTCACCCTCTTTTGATGAATTTCAACCCATTTTCATGTTAAATCTAACATAATTTAGTGTATTTAAGCTAAGGGACTTACCTACAATCGATTCCCAATCAAAACTCCCTTAAATTCTCGCCAAAAGCTCTCAAGCTCGCTTAAAAATGCTGGAAATAGCATAAGCTTCGCGGAACAAAAATGAATATAAAACCCTTCTGACTCCAGGGGTTTCCGCTTTTGCGGTCCTTTTTGTCGCTTCTGCAACACCGCTTTTGCGGTTACTTATCCGCTTCTGCGGTTCCTCAACTTTTACCCAAGACCGCTTCTGCGGTCAACCAATCGCGTAAGCTCGTCCGCTGGTCCGCTTCTGCGGAAAAATCACCTAGGCCCATTCTTCGCTTCTGCTGGTCCCCCTCTCGCTTCTGCGGTCCATTTCCGCTGAAGAGGAAATACCAGATACCAGATCCTTCAGCAGCCTTTAAACTCCAAATTTCATCCTGTTAACCATCTGAAATCACCCCGAGGCCCTCGGGACCTCAGCCAAAGGCACCAACATATCCAAAAACATCATACAAACTTGTTCCAATCCTCAAAACACATCAAACTACGCTAAAGCCATTAACTCACATCGTATTCAACCCTAAGTTCTTCAAAAACATCCGAAATGCACTTTCGATCAAAACCCAACCAAATGACATCCGAATGACCTAAAATTTTTCACACACATTGTGAGCACATGATTTTTACTCTCACGACAACTACTCCCAAAAGTATAAAATAAAATAGTTTTGTATCGCATTTGAGTTCTATGGATTGTGTGTTGTCTTTCTTTAGCATCTTGTATGTGTGTTTATTTGTTTGAACTAATTAAAAATACAAAAAATACATGTTGCATGAATTTTAAATTAATTAACCATAAAGTGGTTAGAAGAAAAATTGCAAAAAATATGTGAATTATTGCATTGTTGTCGTTTGAGTTAAGTTAAAATGTGTGATTTGCATTGTTTATTAGTGTATTAATTAATAGGTGTGTATTTTCATCTCTTTTAAATTTTTAAAGTGTGTTTAAATTAGTATTGGCTAAGTGAGAAAAGTGGGAAAGTGGTTAAAAATGCAAAGAACCCATGCCCAAAACAGCGTCCGGCCCAGGCCACAGGAGGTTGGTCTCAGAGACGTCGAAATGACGTCGTTTCCAGGCCCTCCATCTGGACCGTTGACCGAACAAATCTAACGGTCCAGTTCAAATCGTTCATTAAATCAAACGACGCCGTTTAAGGGCACTCAATCTGAGCCGTTCATCTCCTTTAATCCAACGGTCCCAGGCCCCCCTCGAGACCCATTTCATGACGACTCGTTCATCTCTGAGACCGACCCAGTCTCATTTAAATGAGACGACGTCGTTCGTCCTAAGGCAAGAGATCCTGGCCATCAATCTTACTTGATCCAACAGCCAGGATCCCACCTCCCACGCCCTATATAAGATCACCCTCGCACCCCATGCCCCTGAACCAAACCCCCCCCTATTTTGTCTCTCATCGTCTCTAACCTCGGAGACGAAACCAAGAAACCTAGCCCCAGCCTCCACCCTTCCCCCTCGCCGTAAACCCGGCGGAAACGATGCCCCTGACCTCCGCCTTAACACCCTAAGAGCTCTCAACCATCCTGAATCCAAATCCATGAACCATTAGCCTCGAATCAAACTGCATATTCTCGAATATTAATTTGAAGATTCGAGCAGAAAACTAAACTACCCCAAACAAGCCCAAATTCTTACCAGGTGTTCCCCTGACCTTCCTCATAGCCAAACCAAGCTTGGTTTGGTTCGAATCTGACCAGAAAATCACGAACCCCAAATCAACTGCATGAACCCTAAAAATCTAAGTAGGGGCTCCAGTAGGTTCAGTAGACGTTTGAGGTCTGATAGACCTTAGCTTGGGTGTTTTCAGTTGAGAACACCCTAGTTAAGGTCCGTTGAGCCTCAAATTTTTGAAGTTTCCAGTCAAGGTTTGAGTGTTCTGGAATATCTTGAGGTAATTTTGCTTTTCTTTGGTCTTTCTGGTGCTGTCTGCTATTTGTTTGTTTTAGTTTTAATTTTTAGTTAATTTTTGCACCTTTAGTGTCCGACTATTCTGTTCATCTCCAACTGAGACCCTTTTATTTGGTAAATTTTTCTCTCGTCACAAACGAATAGGGTATGAACTATATAGCCGATTTGATAATATCGTCAAAATAATTAGTGTCGTAAGATCACCTGTTTGTCCAAAGCATGAATTACTATGTTGATTCTGTATAACTGTTTTTGTTTGTTACCCGTGTGTATATATAGTCGACTAAGTAATTGTCGTCAATTAAAATTGGTTGAAAACTAAGAAGGTGATAATAGGCATTTTTGGTTCACTCCTATTTATAATCACCAACCGGCCCTGCCTCTGCATTAATTCTTACTGAGCCGAAAGATGCTCAGTTTGATAGTTTCAATGGGTTTGAGTTGATCAGGATTGGCTCCCAATGTGATCAACTCATTCCCTGTTAGGCTGATACTCTCTGATAATTAGACCTTACTACCTTGCATCATTGAATTGGACTAATAGGATTGGTTTATAGCTGTATAAGTTGGGTGATTAGCAATCAGTGTTAATGAAAATTTTAAGGGGTTTTATACTGGTTTAAGAAGCAGGCAGGGGCAGTAATTTCCTAGGGGTGTAAGGGCAGTCTTGGGACTTAATAGGGTCCGTTTAATTAGTTCAAGAAGGCTGTCAAATGGCCATTAAAATAACCTTAAGTTTAAAAATAATGGGTGTTCCCCATGACAGCATGGGAGTTAATTGAATACTTTAATATAACCATGCTTCTTGAATAAAACAGTAGGGGACAAGGGTGGGGAACAAAAGTAGTTTGCATCAAGAAAGGGAAATGAGGCATGAGAATCTAAGGGTATGGGCAGAAAGTTTGAAAGCTTCAAGACAGACCTCTAAGGTCTGTTCTTGGCTTATAAATAGGGGTTTTTAACTAGAGAAAAGGGGTTCTCTTTTTGGTCCAAATTTTTGGCTGGCTGGCTGTTGGTTTTGTTTTAAAAGGGAGTAAAGAGAACAATCTCTGAGATAGTCAGTCTTTTCTTCTTTCATACATTCCTGGGGTTACACATTCAGAGGTTGGTTTTGAAACATAGTCATCAGAAAATCTAGGCTGGATTTTTGAGAGTAAAACAGAGAGAAATAGGCTGGATTCCGACACTTGGAATTCAGTCTCTGATAGCGCAAAAGAAAACGGAAAGCAGAATGTTGTCTAGGGTAGTTTTGAGTGCGATCTAGGTCTTTTGGGGTATTATTTTGGATTCCTGGCTGCTTTTCAAGCCTCCACTGGATTTTTGTTTGAATTCTCTAGTGGCTACTGGATTTTCTGGGCGTTATTTGCTGCTGGATTTTTGTTTCGGTTTTAAAATCTTCCCCGAGGTTGTCTTTTGGGGTTCTTCTACTGTGGGTTGCTGGTTATTGGTTGCTGATTGCTGTGTTACTACTGTTGCTATACTGCTGTAATT